>RJWM01011391.1:0-59934 GCA_004363535.1 Dasyprocta punctata
GTGTTTAGAACGGTGGAGGCGTGAAAGGCAACTTGAAGGGGAGGGGAGCCAGGAGTAGAGATTTGGGCTTTGTTGTTGGACCCACTTTTCCATCTTGGTGCTTGGATCAGGACATCTCCCTCAGCTTGATTTGGGGTGGAGAGTCATGTAGTTCCATCTCAGATGTCAAGTTCTCCTCAGGGACTAGGGGAAGACAGATTTGATTCAGAATCTGTCTGACGGTGAAAAGGGGAATCGAGCTTTCTCTACCAAGCAAAACACACACACCCCCATGAGCCCTAAGGTCATTACATTTATTGTAGTGTTATTTTTTTTGACAGTTCATTTGATGTTTATTTTAGCATGTCACTGACTTGAACTTTTTGGTGGTGCAGATATAAACGAATGTGCATTAGATCCTGATATTTGCCCGAACGGAATTTGTGAAAATCTCCGTGGGAGCTACAAATGCATATGCAATTCAGGCTATGAAGTGGACATAACTGGGAAAAACTGTGTTGGTAAGAAGTTTCACCTGTTCTCTAATACATTTCAAACATAATGCATTCTTATTATGCTGCTTGGGGGAAATTGCTCTCGGCTAGCTTAGAGCAAATGAATGCTTTTACACTTTGGATGTCTACACGTCTCAATTAAAAACATTTGCATAGCTAAATCCAGATAATTCATGAACAGCCACGTATCAGATTCACTTCTTCTAAGTGGAAAGTGCAAAGATTCGCCATTCTCATGTGGTGACAAAGTCATCCCTATTTTACAGAGAAAATTTTCCTCCCAACTACTTACTAGATTTCATTAGAGAAAACACAGCTTGTTCTCAGTAATAGCTACTCTCTGTTAAGTTTAACAAGCACCATCTTTGATAGTGTAACAGTCTTCCATGAAGATACCAGCCAGTAACTAAATAAATCATTGGGTGGGGAAGGAAAAGGTCTACGCGGGCCATTCTTTCTTCTTCAGCATTCTCCAGTTACCTGACCAGTGTTTCTGAAATGCACTGTCCATCCTGTAGTGTGGTGACATCTACTGCAGGTTTCCTGGAATTGGGCTTGCAAAACCGAGGCAGCCATCCTCCGGGGACTGTGTCAGGATATGCCTAAACTAAAACGTAGCATGGTACATCGTTTGGATTCAGAGACCAAACACACTTTGCATTTAAGAAAATACACCTTTATGGAAGAAGATGAAAGTTAATAAACTTTTAAGATAAACTAGAAGACTTCAAACTTACTTTTTACTTTCGAGAAGTCATTCCTCAATGTCTTGCAGTCAGGAGCCTCCTACTTTCTGCCATTGGTGGTGATATTGTAGAAGCAGTGTTTGAAAGGCACTGGTGTAAGGAGTTGGTATCTTTGGAGTATGTAATTCTTCAGAGATGTTGCAGATTGAGAAAAACAGCAAAGTCCTTTTAATTCTTTCAATGCAATGCAAAATATAGCAACTACCAACTACCTACTGAGTTCTAGGCTCAGCTAGCTTCCAACAGCCACCAGAGTCACCACATGTTGTGACCCAAGAGAAGAAAGTTCTTGTCTTCCTGTGACCTTTGGCACCAATCTATTGTATGCTTCATGGCCCTGAACCATCTGAACCTCCTGGTGCTGGGGACCCCTAGATTTGTTTTGAAAGAATTCTCAGCATGCCGTTTGCTCAGGTGATAACACAACTTCAGACTTAATGTCCCCATGCTTTAAGTACTTTATAAATGTGCTCCAGATCTAAGTAGATTTAGTATGTTCTCTGTGCAGTTCTCTGGGCTAAGTTTGTGTATCCTGTCGGGGCTCCTAAGTTGTGAGGTGATGCTCTGATCAGACTCTTAATGTGTAAAGCATTCCCTATGAATGTCTGGCCTTTTTTGTAGATTGTATGGTGTAATTTAGCTCTCAGAGATATAACAAACTGCATACTTCCTGTATTTCCTAGGTTATCTAGGTAATCCACCTTAAATTTGGGATTTTCTTTGGACAGGCATGTTATTCATCTGAAAGCAAGTCTTCCTCAGCTCCCTGAATCACAAGCTATTTTCCTTATGACGATTATAAACTCTGTAGATTGCTTCCTGTTTTAGAAACATAACTGGAGACGATTTATTTTAATGAAGAAATGCTTATCCAGGAACTAACACATACCAAAGATGGACCACCTTTCTAAATATTTATTTAGTTCTTCAGTCAAAGTAATCCTTTTAATTCTGGCCCAGTGAAACAGTTATTCAAAGTAAAGGTTAAAGATTTTCAGGAAATCCAGGTTTTCTTCCTGCTAAAGAGAGACATGAATGAAATATTGCCTCCTGGCTTCAGACTTTGTAGCTAACTAGTTGAGACAACCAGGTCAAGCTCCTGGTTTCCTAAAATGGAGTAATTTGGGCAAAAAACAGTGAAACAGGAGTTCGACTTCTTTGATGGAATTAATCATATCATTGTGACCTTGAAGAGCTAACCTGAAAGGTCCAGGAAGTTGTATGCAAGAAATCGGCTTTTTTCAAAAACTCATTTTCATTGACCTTGCAGATATTAATGAATGTGTGCTGAATAGCCTGCTTTGTGACAACGGACAATGTAGAAACACTCCTGGGAGTTTTGTCTGTACCTGCCCCAAGGGATTCATATACAAGCCGGACCTGAAAACCTGTGAAGGTAAAGTGTGTTTGTATCCTTGTCTGTGTAACGTGCCCTTTGCGATCTCGAGATGCCGTTAGAAAACCATGCAAATAACTTATAATAATCACTCCTGTTTTAGACCGTTATCCTAATTTAATCAAAGTTTCATAGTTCTGAATGGTGCATTGAAAGCCACTAATGGTACTTACATGCCATTGATAATTTATTTGTCACTTAAGTGCCATTTAAAAGTACTCATTTTGCATTTGCCTTCAAGGACCATTTTCTTTTCTGCCCGTGAATAGAAGAAGAAGATGTTGTATGTGTGCTATTGGAATTTATAATTGGGGAATCACCCACATGTTCACCCCAGATTTAACAAGTAAGGATATTCACCCAAAGGGCCAGATTCTGTGCCAGAACTGTGCTCTGACTCTTTGGGCAGTCCAGCTGGTCTGCAAAGAAGTGTGCTCCCACGTTGCTATCCAGTGGAGAATGTGTGGCAGAAATCAAGGCCAGAGTGCGAGACCAGCTTTCAGCGGTAACACAGACCTGTTTCTGTTTCAGATATTGACGAATGCGAATCAAGTCCTTGCATTAACGGTGTCTGCCGGAACAGCCCTGGCTCTTTTATCTGTGAATGTTCTCCCGAAAGTACTTTGGATCCAACAAAAACCATCTGCATAGGTATTTCTCTTTCCAGGAATGATTTTTCTATGTTTATCAGTGCTGCTGCTCTTATGTCAGCCTGTATGGCAGTTTAAGTATGGGGATGACATTAAAAATGACATTTATTTCTTGCTTTGTAATGCTGTTCCTGTTGTAATTCAAATATGTATGTTTGAACTCTTCAAATGTTCATTTTTATCAGTACATAATGAACACGTGCATTGTGGGGCGATGGTGTGTGTATGTAACACATCTTATTTCATCTCCTCCTCCTTTGCTCCATTGCCTGGTCCCCTTCCCTTTGGAAAAGATCTGTCTCCCTGTTGGCAATTATCTTTTATTTTGCTCTTCCCTTTGCATGCTTTGGATGTCTCGGGCGATATTTAAACTTGTGTCTGAGCTTTGACACAGATTGTGTGAAATACCTGTGAACTACTTCTCCCCTCTGCAGAAACCATCAAGGGCACTTGCTGGCAGATAGCCATCGACGGGCGGTGTGAGATCAACATCAACGGGGCCACCTTGAAGTCCCAGTGCTGCTCATCCCTGGGTGCAGCCTGGGGGAGCCCCTGCACCGTCTGCCACGTCGGTAAGCAATCCCGCACGGTGGCTGCCACCAGCCCGTTGGTCACTTTGGCTAGGAATGAAAAGCCCAGTACAAGTTTCCATGGGAATTTTGAAAGATTCAACTCTGATGGCCTCAGAGGAACATGTGCCTGAAGAAGGGATCGCAGAAGCATTGAAGACATTGATTAGATGCAATTTGGGGAATTGTTTTCCTTTCTGTCCCCATGGAGGACTGGGCTAGATTGCATTGCTTCTCTAGGGCACCAGTTCCTGTCGGCCTTCTTGGGAACCTCGTGGTTAGGGCTCCTGGGATTTTTACAGGTCCAAATTGATTTCCAAAAAAAGGTAACAGATATACAGATAAGGGCTTCTGGTGAACCCCTGCTGGGAAGTTGAGGCTTAAGAGCCTTTCCTCGTGTCTACTGATCCAAAGCGTGAGATTGTGAGGCTCTCTGCTGTGTGTTTCCTGCTCATCTTTCAGGAATCCTGCAGTGTGGTACCTAGTTTCAGGCTCACAACAAGAGAGAAAGCCACACTCAGTGTCCTTCTGAACTGTCACCTTAGCGTGATGTAGCCTTCACTTTTTGAGGCATCTTACAGGAACCGAGTTTTATTGGAGCGATGTCTCTGTTACTGCTCCTCACCTCTGCAGTCTTAGAAACACTTTGTTATCTCAGACTTACTCCTGACAGACAGCGGAGTCCGACTCCTGTTCCAGGACCTCTTGTGTGTCTTATAATACATCATCACTACCAGTCTGGGTATGGCTACCTTGTCTTGTGTTTTTTTTCCCCACAGATCCCATATGTGGTAAAGGGTACTCAAGAATTAAAGGGACACAATGTGAAGGTATTTCTGATTATTCCTAACCATCCGATTTGGTGTGCGTGAGGGATGCCTGTGTTAGTGTGGCCTGGATGAAGAGATCGTGTGGCCTCAGAGTGAGCCACAGGCAGTAGAGCAGAGTTGATGGAGCGCTGCAGACAGAACAGATGTGAATTTCACAAGCATCTCTAGCGCCTCAGCCAGCATTGGATCATGCTGGCCAAAAGACAGGATGGCTGAAACTATTTTAGGCTGACCACGGTTGAGAGTCGCTGCCCTTTCAAAGTGTTATCAAGGAAGAAAAAAAAAATCCCAGGAAGCTTTTGTTCCGACTGTAAAATTCGTATTTTTCTTGATTCGTCCTGGGATTCTTTGTTTGTTTGTTTGGTGATCGTGGATGATTTCGAAGGACGTGCTCTTTTGCCCCTTTCTGACAGTCTGCGTGGACTCCAGTCTGCTATGATTCTTTTCTCATGGAGTTCCAGAAAGATGTAGGTCATGGTGACTAACGCAACCTGACAGGACACAGCAGCTGACATATTTTAAACACAGCAATTAGTCCCATATGTGGGACGCAATGAAGATTTTTTTCCCTGTTCAAACAAAGAAGAACACTACCACCCCCACCCAGGGTCTTGCTTTCCAAATGATGATTGCATCCTTTGGCTTTTTCTTGATCTCAGTCCTCTGTTACTAGTTTGTCTGCGCTCAGCGGCACAGTTTGGTTTACAAGGGCTCAGAACAACAGCCACAAAACAGCAAAACCCGAAAGGTAGATTCCACTCCTTCCCATTTATCTCAATTCCCAGGAAAGATCTAGAAAGTTTTTTTTTTCAACATTCCTGATTGGATTTTATGGTATTTCTTCAAAATACAGACTCTGTGTGTGTGTGTGTGTGTGTGTGTGTATGCATGTTTCTTAACTAATGTTCCATCTTTTTGTCATTGGCAAGTACTACTGTAAGTCCTTTTCTCTGGATCTCTTGATGAAGAGTATTTTCTCATACTTCAGCAAACATATTGCTCTCCAGTAAGCCAACTGGGAAGGATAAGTGTGATTGAAAGCGATTGAGTGATGACGCATAGACACACACAAGCACAGTTTGGCTGTCCTTGTCCCTAGTGGGGCCACCTCACTGTTGACAGGACAGCCTGAGACCATTGCTAAGTTAGAACCAGACATACCAGAAATGCTCCCTGAACAACATGGAGATAAACCAGTTTTGGGAACTTAAGTTCAAAATGGCTTTTACTATTGTGAGAATAATTGGGAATCCTGGAGTAGAATAAGGTTGAGTTATCTGATACAAATCTATTGACTTCTTTTTTAAAAAATTTTAGATATAGACGAATGTGAAGTGTTCCCAGGAGTGTGCAAAAATGGCCAGTGTGTCAACACCAGAGGGTCGTTCAAGTGTCAGTGCCCCAGTGGGATGACACTGGATGCCACCGGACGGATTTGCCTCGGTAAATACTGCACTCGTTATTCTTCTCAGAATCGTGTTTTATGGATTATTGAAACCTTGGTTAACAAAACACAGCAGAGGGTTTGGTCCTGCATGCAGGTGCACGCTCACCAACCCAGCCCGTGCCATAGGACTCAGCACGGCTGCCCTGACAGATCGCCTTCTTAACTCCAGCTCCCTGCATGTTAGTGAGGAGAACTTGAGTCCCCTTTTGTTATGTAACTGTTTCTTAAATCACAGTCATGATTTCAGCACTCAGAGCTGCTCCCTTCACCCACAGACCGTAGGTGGGTGGTGGGGAGAAGGATGGGTGTGTGTAATGAGAAACCGCAGTGCGGGTCGCCTGGTGTAGCCCACCGCTGACCTGGAGACAGGTGCTTGCAGGAGAAAGACAGGTGCTGCAGGAAGCCCCTGTCAATGTCACAATCCAAGATGCTGCTGCCCTGGTAGAGTATGCACCAGGACACCAAGGCTGTGGTTGCTTCCATTTGGGTGGGATTCTAATCGCCAAATGCTGGAGTCCAAATGGGGCCCTTGAGCCCATTAAACCCATCAGTGACATAAAACACTACATTTGTAGCAGTCTGCCCTGGTAGGATCGAGTTTGAGATCCTACCACAGTTGTTCTTTTGGCATCTGGAAGACTTTACTGGTAACTTGGTTTTCCTGGTGTTACTACCATGGCTCCGGACCGGCCCCAGGGCTTGCTGGCTTCCGACTCTATGAGTGTGATAATGGTGCCTGTCTTGGCTGTACATTCTTCCTGAAGACCACCGTGGCTGGTGAAGAGGTGCTGGGGTGCAGTCGTGGGGTTTTTATCTTTGCAGATTTTAACTATGCAATCTTTGAACATAGATTTCTAGGTAGAAGGTACACGGAAGGGAAGGAGCAGTGCAGAGGCTGGAGTCCGTCTGTAATGGAGGGTGTCGGTTAGCCCCGCTCTGAGCTTAGTGTCTTTGCTTAGGAATTGGCAGTTGACAAAAACCTTCCTCTGGGTTCTTCAGTGGGTGGTGCTTTCGTTATCTAACACAGGGTTTGTTTTTAACCGACTCATTGTGGCACAGGCAGCTAAATGTCCAGCAGCTTCCTAACGTGAGAGAAGCTTGGGCTCTCAGGCAAATGTTCAGTGTTGCACTGTGAAGGAAAACATCTGATGTGTTCATTAGAATTCACTTTTCAGATGCGTACTCCCTTTTGAGCTCCATAGCCCCTCCTCAGAGACGGAGGCAGCATCATTTAACAGATGTGGAAATTCAGGTTCAGGGTAGTGATTTGCCCAAGACAAATCGCTGAGTCGCAGAACAGTTCCCAAATCCAGGCCTTCTGGCCTCTGGTCTGTTGCTCTTTCTACTCTTCCCCACATCCCATCATTTGGGGGTTAGGGTTAGAAGTGCTGTGTGTGTATCCTGAAAGGTGGGCACGCACGCTTACACACACATGTATGCTGAGGTGAAACAAACATTTGGGAAGAGTACATGGCCGTCCTTTGCTGTGTCCCCTTTCATCTGAAGTAGACCATTCCTCATTCCTGAGTCCACCATTCCATTTCTCCAGTAAGAAAGCGATCCGAGGAAGAGGTGATTGGGCTGCCTCAGACATCCTCCAACAACAAAGGGCACATTTTGCCCTTTCCTGGAGAGGAGGCGCCGACCATCATGGCGCCCAGGCGCTGGTGATAAGCCTGACTGCCCAGGGAGACACCTTCCACAGGAGCACTGGGAGAGTCTCAGGACCCCGCTCCCTGTGAAGAACGAGTGGGAAACATCTGGAGGTGAAAGGGGGCTTTTCAGAAGGAACAGGTCTAAATGTGGGCCGATATAGAGAAAAGAGACTTTCTTAGGCAGGAAAACCACACACCTTGGTTTTCTTTGGAAAAAAGAGATTCATTCCAGTCAACAAGTGTAGAGTGAATTAGTATACGTGTTGTACTTTGCCTAACAAATGTTGGCGGTTTGTCTGGGACAATGAAGACAGTGTCCATTCCCTGTGACAGATATCCGCCTGGAGACCTGCTTCCTGAGGTACGAGGACGAGGAGTGCGTGCTCCCCATCGCCGGCCGCCATCGCATGGACGCCTGTTGCTGCTCTGTCGGGGCCGCCTGGGGCACCGACGAGTGTGAGGAGTGTCCTGTGAGGAACACACCGGAGTACGAGGAGCTCTGCCCCAGAGGCCCTGGATTTGCCACAAAAGATATCACCAATGGCAAACCTTTCTTCAAAGGTACAGTGTTTGCAGTGGTCACATGGTGGCTTTGTAGGCCATTGGGAATCCTTTTCTGGAGCCACAGAATTGTGCCGACTGTCATCATCCCTTGGTCATCTCTGTCTGGCTTGTTAGCTGTCTAAGTACATTATATCACACACACACACACACACACACACACTCTCTCTCTCTCTCTCACACTTATCCAGCCTTTCGGAGGACTCTTACCTCTCCTTCCAAGCCATAAGTAGTGAAATCAGTCTCAGTACTACGATTCCACAATGCCGGGATTGAGTCCCATGGTGATAATGAAAGAGACCATGGTCAAGGGGGAGCTGGAGTGCAAGCAGGTTTACTTCCAAGACATTAAGGTAGGGGTGAAGGATATAAAGGTAAGGAAATACAGCTCCCGCTAGCCGGGAGGGAGTTCTGAACAGGATACCTAAGAGGGCGTTTCATCCAGGGGGTTTACAAGGGAGCCCAGGCCATGGCACAGGCGATCCACTCTCTACCCTGTAGAAGACGCCATGCTTTGTAGAGTCCAGTTTATGCAGTGTCACGCAGCGCCATGCCGGTTCTGCTGAGCCAGGCTCTACCTGACTGCTGTGGGAGCTCGCAGGCAGCCAGAGCACACCTGGCGGACATTTTGGGAGGGTGTTGACCCATCAGACTCCATTTGGGGTTTCTGGACTCCATTTTGGGGCTGCTGTCCTTACTGTGCAATAGAACCCTAATTCCTGCCTCATTAATCGCTGTCACAGTAAGCCAGACGTAAATGGAAAGGAAACCTGCCTGGGTGATGCTTGACTCTGCACTAGCTGGTTCGCTCCTGGCTGTGGCTGCCACCGCCTGAGAGTAGAAAGGGAGGGTCCTCTTCCTGCGTGGCCAGCTGACTCCTGTTCTGGGGAGGGAGCTCCGTGATGAAGATGTTGCAGTGTTACTCTCATTTGTCATGCCAGCATTAAAGTCCATGTCAAAAACGAGAGGGTATAGATTTAATCTAACTCCAAAAAATGTTTGCACATAGCAATGCAAGCCTTGTGGATTTAAATACATGGGAAGAAGAAAATGAGCTACTCAGAGTCCCAGCACTGCAGGGAGGCCACACCTCTATTCTGAGTGTGGTCTTTGCCTTGGTTGCCCCATCCAACCAACACAAAAGTTGGGGTCCCGTCTCCTCCCTGGGCTTTGAAAGTCTGGACCGAGCTTACTACATCCTAGTTATTAAATATGACGTGACTAAATCAACTCAGAACAATGAGGCATCAGTGCATAAATGCCACTTAAATATCATTGCATACAAAAGCATGGAAGACTTCTTCATGGTCTTCATCATCTTCTTCTTCTTCTCCATCTTCATTTTTGTCCAAGAAGCCCTGGGAGTTAAAATTGTTCCATCCGCACAGATAGTTTCTAAGTGGCCCTGTTACATGTCTCTTTTTAAAATCTTTTCTACCTGTAATGTAAAGATTTTATTATAATGATTAGCATGTATTAAGATAAAACTATCTCTTAAATAAATTCAAGAAACTCTTTCTTAAGCCAGGTATGGTGGCACAGGTCTGTGACCCTGGTATTCCAGAGGCTAAGGCAGTAAGAATTTTCTATTCATTCAAGGCCACCCTGGATTACCACCCTGAGACCCTGTCTCAAAACAAAAGCTTTTATTGGTTAAATGTTAATGATATATAATATTTAGCAGAAAAACTTTAAGTAATGCAAATTACCTGCAAACAATTTGAATTATAGATGACATCTTTAAAATCCTGTAAGAATTTAAAAATATATCCAAGAAAGTACCAAAGAGTACTAAATGAACACCTCATTTTGCGGCCCATTCAATTGGTTGTGATGGGATAATGTATTCTAGTTTTCCTCTGTGTGTCTTAAGTAGAATAGACATTTGTGTCTGGAATAGTTACTACCTTCATTTGTATGTATGTGGCAGCATGCAGGGTCCTGGAGGCCCAAATATATGTATATAACTTGGATTTTTTTTTTTTTTTTTTGCTTGTACCAGGGATTAAACCCAGGGCCTTCCTACTGTGCTACATCCCCAGCTCTTTTTACTTTATTTTGTTTGAGGCAGTGTCTTACTAAATTGTTCATATCAACCTTAAACTTACAATCCTCCTGCTTCAGCCTCCCAGAGGGCGGGGATTATAGGTGTGCACCAGCATTTTGCTTTTCTAATGCTGCTTCCTAAAATGGAGAAGTCAGAAAAGCTAGAGATGCTTACAGATCCTGTCCTGGGAGTCGTCACACAGTTCTTTGCCACAGGTCTTGGCAAGACCTTAACTCAGGACCTGCCATCCTTCTGGTCGACCCATCAGGCCCAGAGAGCCCCCTGAGGGTGGCTCACACCCTGGTCCTCCACATTGTGTTTCCCTGCAGACATCAACGAGTGCAAGATGATCCCGAGTCTCTGCACCCACGGCAAGTGCCGCAACACCATCGGCAGCTTCAAGTGTAGGTGCGACAGCGGCTTTGCCCTGGATTCGGAGGAGAGGAACTGCACAGGTGGGTGCCGGGCCCCAGGGGCAGGAGAGGGGGCGCCCCCGAACCCCCTTCCTCTCCCTTGCCTTTCCTGACACTCATCTGGCCCTGCCTGTGTTTGCCTGCAGACATCGACGAGTGCCGCATCTCTCCGGACCTCTGTGGCCGGGGCCAGTGCGTCAACACCCCGGGCGACTTCGAGTGCAAGTGCGATGTGGGCTACGAGAGCGGGTTCATGATGATGAAGAACTGCATGGGTGAGCTTGCATGGGTCCCGGGTTCTTCTGCTGCCACCTCCGGGGTCTGCTGGTGCTGGGGGTCACAGATCAGCGGTGGCAGAGGGGAGGACGGGTCACTCCCTAGGGTTGCAGCTGAATTCAGCAGGCAGGACGGACACTGTCGCGGAGAATTCCGGCACACGCCGTCGTGGAAGTTCTGCTGCAGGGGAAGGACCGGCGCTATGGTGACAGAGATCAGGACACCACGGCGTCCTCAGCGCCTCCTTCCCGTCTTGCAGATATCGACGAGTGTCAGAGAGACCCCCTGCTGTGCCGAGGCGGCACATGCCTGAACACGGAGGGGAGCTACCGCTGCGAGTGCCCGCCCGGCCACCAGCTGGCCCCGAACATCTCCGCGTGCATCGGTAAGTGGGAGCGGCGGGGCCCCCATGTGTGCCCTCAGGCCTCTGAGCCGCTTCTCCGCCAGCTGCAGGGGCTTCTGTTTGCAAGTTTGCTCTTCTTGGTTTCTAAACAGACATCAATGAGTGCGAGCTGAGCGCCCACCTCTGCCCCAACGGCCGCTGCGTGAACCTCATGGGGAAGTACCAGTGCGCCTGCAACCCGGGCTACCACTCCACGCCCGACAGGCTCTTCTGCGTGGGTGAGTCCTCGGCCGCCTTGTCCTCTCCGTTTCGTTTCATCCAGTGTATGCCCAGCGCTCAAGTGGTGGGTGCCCGGTTCTGTCCCTCGCTGCGTTTTCTTCATCCCCCTCCTTGCCCTGTGGGTAGAATTCTTTCCATGGCGGCTCACAATCCTTAGATCTTACCGCTTCTTTATCTATTTGAAGAACCAATCAAATAAAGGACACGGGGTGTTTTACCTATAAGCATGACTTGACCCACGTTGCTCATGATGAATGGCCTGCGTGCCTAGGAAAATCAGCCCGTGCAGCTAAGCCAAACCTGGTGAGGGGTGTGGGACAGACAAAAGAGCATGGGGCAAGATCTCCACCCTTGGGTGCTGCAGACCAGCTAAAGAGTTCAGAGAATGGCTCTGGGAAAGACCACGGGATGTTCCTATCTTACCCTGAATAGGGGCCGGGTCGGGCACTCTCGAAAGATGGGTTTTTGAGGGGGCCAGTGCTGTGCTTTGTGGTGGGGGCTCCGTAGTTTTAATCGTGCTGTGAAGAGGGGCAAAGAAAGCCCTGTGGCTTTATGGTGCCCAAAGAAAGTGAAGCCTTGTAGATGCTGCCCGTTTTGGTTGGGTTTGGGGTAGACACGGTGGAAACTGCCAAGTCTCACATGGTTTCTACCCCAAACCATAAGTCAGCACACTCTGTTCTGAATCAAGGCCCAGGACAAGTGAGGACTTCACCTCAAGTTCTCCAAAGGGATCAGAACCTCAGCCGGTCCAGTAGAACTTCATGTTGACAGCTGACTCTGTGACCCAAAGAACTGCCAAACACACAGACACAGAGGAAGGCGTCTTAGTCCATTCTCAGGATGCTGTAACAGAGTGCTCGAGACTGGATGATTTGTCATGCATGGAAATTCAGACTCGCACTTTGGGAGGCTGGGAAGTCTAATAGCAAAGTGCTGGCATTGGATGTGGGTCAGCCCCATCCCCTGGCAGGAGGCTAAAGAGGTTGGGAGAGCAGGAGGGCCACACTCACCATTTTATGATGGCACCAGTGCCGCCCACGGGGTGGACCCCTCATGGACTAAGTGCCTTTTAAAGGTCCGACCTCTTAGTACTTTTACAGCGGTCGTAAATTTCCCACGAGAATTGTGGTGGGGATGGGCATTCAGATCGCACCAGAAGGTCACGTTATTTTCATCTCTTTTAGATATTGATGAGTGCAGCATAATGAACGGTGGATGCGAAACCTTCTGCACAAACTCGGAAGGCAGCTATGAATGTAGCTGTCAGCCGGGATTTGCACTAATGCCTGACCAGAGGTCGTGCACCGGTGAGTGAGTCTCAGGCTCCTGCTGGAGTCTCCACGTAGTGGTTCCCCATGGAGGATGGCCCAGGGCTGTGGAGCCAGACACTCTTAGCTTCAAGTCCTTGTTCATCACGCAGGTTAGCTGTGGTGTTTGATGAAGACACTTAGCATCTGCTTTTTCATCTGCGTACAGTGGAGTTCAGATTGCCCGTGTGGAAGAATATGTACAAAACTTGATATAGTACTTGGCACAGCGGACTACAAAATGCATATTCTTTATTGATTAGAATTTTGAATAGTTTGGTCTTTTGAGTTAATTCGATGTTTCTCTGGATTGTTCCCTGGGCCATCCGTATCACCTTGGGACTTGTCAGAAATGTAGTCTCAGGCCTCGCCCTGGATCTGTGGAGTCAGAAGCTCCCGTGAGCCTCTGTAATCTGTGTTTCCACAAACTCTCTACATCACGGGTGTGCAGCTAAAGTCAGAGCACCACTATTCCCACCCGCACTTCCCATTGTATCACTCTGGGGCTGGAAGAGCCAACTGGAAACAAGAAGAGAAGCGGGTGGTGAAGGTTTTGATTTGGGCTCAGGTTGAGAAGATAATTTGAGTTTAAGAATCACATTATTTCACTGGATCTAGAAAACTGTCTTTTAAAAACTCGGGCTATAAGAAGTTGAAAATAAATGTTTTCATTAAAAGTACATTTAAGTAGTTATGTTTATTTTAAGAGATTTTCACCTTAAATAGCCATAAAACAGAAGATAATAGATCTCGGGCATTTATAACTTGCAAGGAGAAGATACGAGTTAGCATCGGTTTTGAATGATAAATTCATCTGAATTAAAGTTGCTAACTAAATGATAGACTTTTAAGCTGGTGTAGACCAGGTCCTTAAACAGTATGTTGTCAATCTTACAGATGGTCCTCTCCTTTCTCACCCAGGGGCAAAACCTCACAGGATAACTTACAAGGACCTCATTTGGGTTTTAGAGTTAGTAATCTTATGTGGGTAGGCTGAGTTTACTTGCTTTGGGTTAGTGAATGTTTTCCTGCCAAATGGTGGACCCAACATCAATGACCCTATTGGCTTTGTTCTTTACAGATATTGATGAGTGTGAAGATAACCCCAATATCTGCGATGGTGGCCAGTGTACGAACATCCCTGGGGAGTACAGGTGCCTGTGTTATGATGGGTTCATGGCGTCTGAAGACATGAAGACCTGTGTGGGTAAGCGGAGAAGACAGAACTTCCCATCTTGGCTGGTTATCAGAAGCAGGGTTAAATTGCATAAAGGTTGATAGGTTCAGTTAGGAGATGGATACCGTGGGGAAAATGTGAATATCTGCTCGTATTTTAAAGCCTGTTTGTATCTGTGATACACTACTGTTGTTGGATATGCTTCGTGGATTGAGCTGACCATCAATCCACTACAGGTAGACATTTCTTTTATAAAAAGCCATTGTTTCTGTCCACTTAACCCTTCTCTTGCTGTGACTTGAGTTTGGTTTTTTAAAATGCTTGACAAAAGTCACACAAAATTTGTCCTTATCATGAAGGCAGTGAAACCCAGGCTGATTTTATTTGTTGTGGATACTTAGTGTCTCTGTGCTTGCAAACTCGCTAAGCATTTCTCCCACAGTATCTAAACTGCCTTGTATGCTGTCTAGTGCATTTTTCGTGTCGGACAGTGTAGTTTTCATCAGTTAAAGTTTGTTTTGTCTTTTATCTTCTTTGTCTAGACTTTTTATGTTCAGCCATGCTTCCCACTCTCGGAACACATGGAATACAGTTGTACTAACTATATTAGTGTCCTTGTCTACTAATGTTGTCAGCTGTGTCAGTGCTGGGTGGGTCATTTCAGTAAATTAAATTACTTCCTCACTGTGATTCATATTTTCCTGCTTCGTAATTTGTTGTAATCCAGACATAATAAATTTTACCTCACTGTGTGCTGGACATATCTGTATTCCTAGAAATAATCGGAGTTTTGTTCTGGAATACAGTTAAATTACTTCCAAACAGACCATTCCTTCTTCCAAAGTCTTGTTTGAAAGCAACACTTAGTCTAGGACTAATTTTGCTGTATTACTAAAGCAAGACCCTTCTAGATATTCTTTCTAATTCCCTGTGAATCATGAGGTTCTCCCAGTTTGACTGCGGGGAACAGGCACAATTCCACCCCGCCCGTGAGCTTGGAGGAGGGTTGCCTGCCATTGTTTTGGGTAGTGCCTTTGTAGCCTCGAGGAGTCTGTCCTCATCCTGCTCCCCTGAATATCTGGGGATCACTGTGATCCTGGGGCTATGTCTGCAGCTCCTCCTCAGGCTTTGCTCCGCCCTGTGCTCTTGCTGCCTTCGCTGCCACCACCATGGGTTCACCTCCCCGGGGGAGGGTGTCACCGGCCTCCCCTGGCTTCCCACTCCTTTTGCCATGGACTTAAAACTTCCCCTGCGCAGTGAACTGAGGATGATCTGGAACTCACCTCATTTATTTTCTTGCTCTCAGATTCATTGTCTTGTGTTACTATAGTCTGATGTCTACAAAACCATTTGTCTGCCTGGTGTCGACTTTTTTAAAAGATGCTTTGAGTGGGAAGGTTATTCCATCTTGGCCGAAAACAAGGCTCTAAAGTTGATTGTGTTGAAATTCTTAGCACTTTTATATCTTTTAAACACCTTTACTGAAAATGGATGAAGTCCTGGAAATTGGAGTGAATGTGATAAAAAAGTAATGTTTGAGTTTGGGGATCAAAGGAAGCTTCTTGCTAGGTAGATGAAGGATGTCCGTTCACCTGTTCTTTCTTGTAAAGTGTGGAAATTAAGTGGTTAGCACCATGCAGACTAAATTATACAACTCTTGCAACAGTGTGCTTGCTGGTTTTAAAAAGTTTTCTTGACTCCCACAAGCAGGCCATACTCTCAGCTTAGAGTCACTTCATTTATTAATCATCTCAGCTCCTCCTCTGGGCCAGGTAAAAGCCCGTCTCAGTCTGCAGTTCAGAAAGCCAATACAATTTTTTTTTTCTGACTGAAAGCAGTCAAATATAGTATTTTATGATATTTGCTTCATAATATTTTTCTGAGTGAAAACATTATACTTTTTTCTAGTTTACTGGCCAGAGCTATTAATTACAACAAATATCTGTGTTTTATAGATGTCAATGAATGTGACCTGAACCCGAATATCTGTCTAAGTGGAACTTGTGAAAATACGAAAGGTTCTTTCATCTGTCATTGTGACATGGGCTACTCCGGCAAAAAAGGAAAGACGGGCTGTACAGGTATGTTCTTTTCTCATATGGAACAATAAAATATTAAGTGTTTAAGAGATTGCTATCATAATTACAGAATAACAGAAGTTTTAAAGATAATTAACATTTTCATTGCCCTGCAAAGCATTTTGCATAATCTTTTTATTACTTTAGCTTCTGTGCCTTTGAAATTTGTCATATTTTATGTTGGATGTAAGTTGAACATTTTCCTTTATCTGTGAAAAAGATACATGCAATACATTAACAATTTAAATGATACAATTTATAGGATGCTAAAATCACATTTTCATACCAGTGATAAACATGCTAATGATCAAATATTCACATACCTTAATTGAAAAGCAAGCCTTCCCAAATAACCTTCTTTGTCTTTTTTTTAAATAACCTTCTTTTTCAAGACTGCATTTAAGATTTTATAATTGAAATTACCTTTTAAAAGAGCACATTCTACAACTCATACATTTTATCAGTTTTCACCGATTTTTCAGTCCCTTAAATGAGAGCACTGTTGATATATTAATTAGCTGTGACCCAAATAAGTCTTATTCATGGAGCTTAATAAATCTTACAAAGCAATCATTGAACCATTTACAGCTTTGTTTGTCTAACAGCAAGAGAACCTGACAAAATCTTTCCCAATATTTGTAAGAGACTCTCCTTCTATTAAATGCCAAGTGGGAAAAGTCACTTGGTGGTAGTGACATTGTTTCTCAAGTCTTAGTTGGTGTTTTCAGACATGAGGCAGTGATGTTAAGTACATAGGATAGCATAATAAACTTTTACTGTAGTGACTTACAGTAATGTAACACATTATGGCATCTAACATAATTGAAAACATCACAGAGACCATGGTGAGCTTGAATTAGGTAACTGTGTAATTTTTTTGTACAAATAACAAGCTTTAATTCCAAAAGCCAGTTTGGCAGGCCCTGGTGACTTAAAGCAAACATTAAAATATTTGCAGATTGGCAGTGTGGTCAATGTACAGATCCTCCTCTTAATTATATTGGCATATTTCAAGAAAGCACCAAAATACATTTATTATTGTTACAAACTGACCAGCAATGTTAGGTGTCAAATTTACTGACACATAGGACAATGATGGTAATGTTATTGTTGGTTCAGAAATGACAAGATCTAGCCAAATCATGGAAAGAGGATGAAAGCAGGAATACTTTCGCGTTTGCCGTGACACTCTTATGTGTGGCCTGGTCCAGTGACCACTCTGATAAACGGCAGAGTGTCGAAATTCTCAGCTCCCCCATGGGCCCATCCATCTGTATAGCTAGTCTGCCCATGGCTCAAAATGTATTTTTAGCTTCCAGTATAAACACAGCACTCTGTAAGGGAGAGTGGTCGGACAGTAATGACGAGGCAGGTAGGCTCGCGCTGTACTGTTTTACACAGCGAAGGGGAGGACCATTGTCTAGTTGAGCCAACCTCGCTGCAATCCAGTGCATTTGAAATGACGAGCGTGCAGGGAAAGCTGAATGGCATGGGACCGTGTTCCTATGAAGAAGCATCTCTAGAATTCCATTCTCTGGACCACATGCAGCAGCTGATTACTTCAGGCCTTTTACCAGGAACACTTTAAATTTTCACACCATATTAGTATCATTTTAGGCAAATGACATCTAATGGTCACAGCACCCTTGGTGTGGTACTGGCCAGTGCCTAGGTGCTCGGGCTGTCAAATTCAGCCAGGCATCCAGCCACCACACCTAGAAGACATTGTACCAAAGAATGTAACTTCTAGCCCAGCCAAAGTTCTATATTACTGTTCACCAATACATGCTTGAAATCATCTTAAAGAGGAAAATTTTACTCTGTGAATCGGAAGGTGTGCTTTTCATAATTGCATTTGCAGAGGTACCTAGACCCATGCCAAGGGCTGTGGGCCACGTGGGAAATGCAGTGACATCGGTTTTACCTGAACAGCAGCAGCCCTGTAGTAATGACGTGAACAGGAAGCCAGCTGGGAAGTTGGGGAAACTCTGTCCTTTCCAAGGGGCAGGTGTCTTCCCCTCCCCCCGCCTCCTTTACTTTGCAGTCTAAGATGATTTTTCAGTTTGATAAAATCCAGTCAGCACTGCCAGGAAAGTTGTTTCTCAGGCCCCTTGAAATCATAGTGGCACAGCTTGCAGTATTGTCACCGAAAGGAGCAGAACCCTGGGTTTTACTCCCAGGTCTCCCACTGGCTTATAACCAGGGTGTTCTGTGATTATCAGACGTCCCCTTGGGTGAGTGACACGGCTGACTTGTGGGGTCTGCTCAGGAAGGGTTGCATTAAAGAGAGAAGAGAAAAAATAACCTGTGAATACTGTTAGAAACCTAGTGTATCTCATTGGATTGCAAATGACTTATTCAAACAGGAACTGGCAAGAACTTCGGTACACTTAAAAACAAGTTTTTAAAAATCTGAGCCAGAATGTTTAAAAAAAAAAAAAACCTCATGTAACTAGGGCTCTTTTAGCCTGTGTTTGGTTTGAAAGGAGTGTGGCTCACAACACCATCAGTTGACCCTGGAGAAGGTCACATGAAACACAAATGCTTGTAATATCCCAGGCAATGGATGTACCTGAAAATATGTATCGAGCCACGTGACAAATACCAGCAAGGGCAGACATGGGGACCATGTCGTGATAATACACAAAAGAAATACATTCATGTATTTGTTTATTTAGCTAGTTTTTTAAATGAGTACCCTGGAAAGGAATTATAAAAACATGCATGCTATTTCATAAGAAGGAATATTTTTTTCTTTCTTGAGAACTAAAAAAAAAAAAAGTTCTCTGGGCTCCATTACAGCTCTGTCTAAATATTTCAGCTCCCTTGTCATTACTGATTGTTTCCATTTTAACAAATAAACATGTTTTTTCCCCAATCACTTCAGCAGTGTTAAGAATCCACCCACTGACTTACATTCCCAGCCCACACAGATGCTGAAGAGTTCTTGTTTCTCCCTAAGCTTTGTCCAGATTGTGGGTAGTGCCCAGGGGAATGTTCGATTTAATGGACAGAGAATGTGCTTTTGCTTGGAACCTTGATGGCAGCCCTTTCTCCTCGGCCGATGTGGCTGGATGGCTGTAGTGCCGCGACCAGGTGCAAGTCTTACACTGCTCCTCCTACAGAACTGCCACTGCCGTGCGCCATCTTGGTTGGGTCTTGGTGTTCAGAGGCTCCCTGGGATGACCTGCCTCCCAGCACGGGCCCACTGGTCAGTGAATACAGCCTGCCTCAAGTGGAATCCAGTCAGAATTGTTTTCAGTGAAGCCCTCTCGATTTTGGAGTGAATCCAGTTCTCGAGCTCTCTGGTTCCTTTCACACGAGGAATGGTTCTGGTGGGTCTTAGTCCACGGGAGAGAATTGCACACGTCAGCCACCAGCTGTCGGAGAGAATATGTGTGTGTTGCCCTCCAGTCCCCATCACCGCTCATTCTCCTCTGTCCCCTGGCCGTCCGCCTGCCAAAACTCCATGGGTGTTCGGTTGAAAGTTTTGGCTCCAATTTTGATCCAAATTAAGAAATCCAAGTAGCCTTTGTGTTTGGCCTTTCCGTCCGCTGTCACACCCTCTTCCTCCATCTCCGATGGAGGAGATTGGCACTGTGCCCCTCCTCAGGATGAGGCTCCACGTGAGGGGTACGGTGGTGGCTGAACGCAGGTGTCTGTGGAGTGTCGTGGCCTCTCCCTGAACGACCGTCATGGGAGGACAGGGCACCTCAGAGCCCTTGAACTGCCCAGAACCTGTGCCCAGGCTGTCCAGGCCACGCTCCTGACCTTCAGAGGGACTGGGCACAGGGGACCTTGGCATCTGTGGTGGAGGAGTGAGAGGGTTAAGGAGGCTGCAGTGTCCGCCTAAGATTTGAATTTCTTTGCTTGTCTTGGCTTACACTTAATCTTGAAAGGAATTTTCTGTCTGGAGCGAAGTTGTGGAGGAAAGAGAACATTTGTCCAGAAAGAGATGTTTTTGGCAAGCATGTGCTGCGTTTCCTTCACATTATTGAGGAGGGTTTCAGGGCAGCGCTTTTGTTTGCTTATTGCCTTATGACTCAGTTTCCCCATCTGTTTGAGTTTTGTAATGAAGTACATTCCTAGGCCCAAGTCTGCCTTGGAAACAATTAATTAATAACAGTTGGCTCAGATGTGCACATAACACACGCAAAAGTTCTTTACTCAGAAATGCCTTTCCACGCTGTGACTGTGTTCTTTCTAACTTGCTTGTCGTATACTGAAAACAAGACGTACAAATATTCACAAAGTAGAGAATTCAACATCGGTTCTTGACTTACTTTTTCCTAGTACCCCAATGCCCATGACACCCAGCTCCTTGTAAGTATAATTCCTTTTTATCTTGAAAGCTTGCAGTAAAATAAAAACAAAAATCTTGACTTGGAATTTTATATTACTCAGAATAAAAAAAGGAAGGAGATTTTTCTTTTAAAGGAAATAGCAATTTTATTAAATGCAAGATTAAATATGGAAGGTAAAAGGCACATGACAGTGAGGACAGCTTTTGCCATTAGGAAACTGGAAGAAAAGACCACAGGATTACTAGATTGTAGGCCAGGATCACCCTGTATGTGGTGCTTAGAGGAGACACGTGATGATTTCTGTAAGATTGCAAATATCCACTAGTATTCTGAGAATTCTGTAATGCAAGATTTAGAATAAAATCCTGAAGTTCCTAAGAACCAAGCTTAGTTGGGCAACTGTGCCCCAAGGGGAGGATGTCAATCAGAGGCAGGGAACCCAAATCCGAGGCCATCTCGCCGAGTCCCTTGCCATCTAAAGGGCCCAGCCTCTGTCTCCTCCTCTGGGCTGCTGAGGATCAGGAGAGCGGAACTGTGAGTTCTTCCTACCTGGACAGTTCCTGGATTCTGTAACATCCGGGGCCTTAATACTTGTGCCATGGAGCCCTTTGTTTCCACCAGAGGTGGCTGACCAGAGATGGGGCCACCGAGGGAAGCGAGTTAAGGCAGAGCTCCTCAAAAGTGGTGACTTATGTCTTTACTTCTGCAGGGAGCGATTACCTGAATGCAGACCTCCTGCCCCTGCCCTGCTCGGGAGCAGCTGGCACAGTCTGCAGAGTCTGTTGGGCCAGGTTCAGGAAGGATTACTTTTCTGGGCTCCTGCAACCACTTCCCACCCTGGCCCGGCACTGGTCTTCCTCCTCTTGTCCTTGGAATGTGCTGGGCTCAGTTATTCCCCTGGTTAATGCCCCCAGCCCTGAGCGTGAAGCTGTACACCTTCCTCGACCCATCCTAAGAACTCACTTGCTCACGCAGCCACCAAGGGATGTTAAAATTCACCAATGCAATACATTGCCATTGGCAGAACATGCCCCAGACCTCTCCCCATCTTGGGCTTGCCAGTGACGTTACAGAACATTTTCTGTAGCAGGCATCTGTTGTTGCTTTATTTCATGTCTGCTCAAAAGTTGTGAAGAAGCCAGAGGCCCCAGGACCGTGTCAGAGCTGCAGATGGAACATTTAGCCAACAGCGTGTTTCCAACATTGTCAAATTATTGTGTTGGACTTCTGAAGTAAACAAAAGGGCAAGCACAGATGCTTACCCAGTTTCTTTCTCATGCCACTATTCAGGTGACCCCAGGAAACTCTCCCAAACTTATCCTCTTGACCTAAGTTTTGTAGACATACTGGTTTCTATCTAAAGTTGTAATATATATGGAGCTATTGTTCTGAGTAAATGACAAAGTTGATTATGAGTGTAACCCATTATTATAATGGATTAATTTCAGGAAACAGGCCATATTTTGATCCATGCTTTATTTATTTTCATTTTTTGGCACCTGAAATCGAACTCACAACCTCACGCTTGCCAGGCAGGCACTGTGCCACTGTGCTATATTCCCGACTATATTATTCCTATAACACTTTTATCTATTCTATCTTGGATAAATTTGGAAGTAGAATTTTAGAGGATGGAGACTTGTGAAGAATTTGGAGCTTTTTCGTAATAGGACCCTTTATTCTGATGAAATTTCCAATGGGCTGACTTGAGTTTTACATGATCTATGCAAGAAAAGCATGATTCTCCAGTGTTTTGCGATGCTAAGGAGCTGGAAAGGATGACCCGCGTAATGCATTGCGGGACGTTTTCTGTGTATGCTGCATTAGCAATACCAAAACGAAATTTTTAGAGAAGTGAAGTATAACTAAACAATAATGTTCTAAATTTAAGAATAAAATTTATCTTGTATGGATATGACTCTCTTTCTGCTATGCCAATGACATTGTATGACTGTGTCTGTAGAGAATAGGAAAACGATGCACATCAGTACTCGACAATTGTCTTCATAAAATCTTGGCGACAGAAACATGGGACCATAGCATTAATACTCTCGGACATGGGGCAACTCACTTTGTAAGGTCTTCACCTAGAAAGAGCTTTATTTTGCTTTGCAGAAATTGGACCCTTATATTAAGATATGGGAAGTCATTAGCAATGACAACGGCAAGTATCATCCTATCGCTCTTCCTTTATAAACTGAAGTGTAAAGTTGTTCCACATATGCATAGTTTACACGTGGATGCTGACCTAGTTGGGCAGTACTGGGTCAAGTGGGTTTTTGAATATTGCTGAGTTATTTAAAGCTGCAAAAAGGCATTTGTGCCCAACATCTGCTGAACTCCTGGTTGTTTGTGCAGACATCAATGAATGCGAAATCGGAGCCCACAACTGCGGCCGACACGCTGTGTGCACCAACACCGCGGGAAGCTTCCGGTGTAGCTGCAGCCCCGGCTGGATTGGAGATGGCATTAAGTGCACAGGTGAATTGGAAAACAACAGATATTGCCTATCAGGAACCGTGTGGGTTATACATGGGGGGATATTCATTCTTTAGTTCAAATTTAAGTCGCAGTTCCCTGAATTTCGTTGTCACCCTCTGAATGACGATGTCGCTGTTTTCCTCAAGACCTGGACGAGTGCTCCAATGGAACCCACCTGTGCAGCCAACACGCGGACTGCAAGAACACCCTGGGGTCCTACCGCTGTCTGTGCAAGGACGGCTACACGGGCGACGGCTTCACGTGTACAGGTGGGCGTGCGCCAACACAGCCGCGTGAACCCGGGCGGAGGGCGAGGGCTGCTGCGGGCTTCAGGCTAGTGATTGTTTTTGAAGGCTGGGTCAGTTAGCAGAAGAGCATTTATGGAAGAGTAGATCCTTGTGGAATGAAAATGTGGAGCCAGGTTATTTGGGGAAACCTCGGCAGCTGATTCTCAGTCTCCCTCTGTGTCTGTCTGTCTCCCTCTCTATATAAGCTATATAGTATAGTATGTAGTATGTATAGTACATATGTATGTATGTTACTATAAAAATAGGTCATTAGTTTAAAACAAACCCCACTTCCTTTTCTGTGTCTTCACCTTTATATTCTTGTGCCTGTTTCTCACTGAAGATTTACTTCCTGTGCCCAACTAGAGGCTAAGCTGGCTATAGGAAGCTAATGTAAGGAAGGAAAAAGGATAAGATTCTCTAGATTAGAAGAACAGTATATGTTCTATGAAGTTTGTAGTTTTCTCCTACTAGTCATCATCGTTATCACCATCATTCCATATTGGCATAAGAATTCCATAACTACTCTTTTTATGACTTACAAATCATGCTTTATTTTTTAAAAATTTATTAGTACATGGTTGAACTGCTTTGTAAGGAAGTTATTCACTTCCAGCTTTATAATGTATTAGTAAAAATGTCTTTTTAGCTTCAGTTAATAGTCACAGAATTAACGTGGACTGCTACGTGTATTTAAACATGTATGATTGAGAACAGATTGCATCATAAGTCATTCATAGATATACATGTACGTGTGTACACAGGCCGCACTTCTATGTGAGGGCTTTGGGGTTCAATACAATAGTGAGATCCATTAAATAGTGTAACTGCCTGATAGGACTTAAACATTTATTGATCTGAGCATTTTGCTAGCAAGATGTCCCATAAGCACAAAGAGGCGAAGGTCTATTAAAGTCTTATCATAGTTGAAATCATTTCTGCCAAACCAAGTGAAGTTTTGCAACCATAAACCTCCCTCTGGCTTTGAGAAACTATTTAAATTTCAAGCACTAAGTATGTATGGTTTGTTTGTTTGATATGTAATGCCCACGGTGAAGAAAATCAGAAAGAGGTAAGCAGTCAGGAATTTTCGGTGTCCTCTATAGTTGCCATCCCAGTTCCTCTGCTCCCCATCTCAGCTGAGAAACAGACAGGAAACCACACTTGTCCTTCCGGGTCACAGAGATGGCCGCCATGGGGATGACCCTCCCAGAAAAGGCTCACATGTTCGAATAATTCTTTTGGTTTATTACCGGCTTTACGGCATTCGGAAACACATTAGAAATTCTGCATCTGAGCCCCATGTTTATCACATGGAGCATTCCAAAGAGTTTAAACATAGCAAATAGAAGTTGTGAAAATATGACTACCCTCAAGGTGCTAAGAGTTATAAAAAACTATAGAACATGAGGAACAAGAAAACTCCCAACTGAAGGAGAGTAACGTGGGATTCTTTCCACTTGCAGACCTCGACGAGTGCTCGGAGAACCTGAACCTCTGTGGCAACGGCCAGTGCCTCAATGCCCCCGGAGGTTACCGCTGTGAGTGCGACATGGGCTTCGTGCCCAGTGCCGACGGGAAGGCCTGTGAAGGTAACTCCCGGGGAGGAGATTAGGCTAGTGAAACGCTGGCCCTTAACCTTTCTCCAAATGTGTGTTTTGACTTCACATCTAAGCTGGTCTGGTCGGTTTGTGGAGGGTTAGGACTCCAGCTAGACCATTTCTCTTTTGTCGTAGCTACACCCAGCCTGGCTAGCTGGTAACCAGGAACGCACCACTGTTCATAAGAGGGAGAGGAGGAGGAGACGCAAGCATGGTCAATTCAGCGCCACCCATTTGTCCCTCTTGCTCGGGAGAAGAACTCAAACTAGGGGTCCCCTGTTCTGTGGGAGGATTATCTTTAACCATGGAAATACAGTTGCTAACTTCTGCTGTGGTTGTTTTCTAGAAATAAAGGTGTTATAATGACAGAGAGACAGTTGTCTCTGAATGCATGCTAATGTCCCGAGTGAGTCTCAGAATGTCCTCTGAATATCTAAGCTCTACAAACACGGCAGAGTATTTTGCAAATCTGTTCCATGGGGAGCCCCGTGGAATCATGGCATATGTCATGGTGTCTCTGAGCTTCCGATGTCTGTCCTCCTGTGAAACCTTGGTCAGACGGGACGAGTCCCGGGAACCTGCAGGCTACAGATGGATCCAATTAAGAAACATAAGGTTCTCCTCTTTACCCACAGCTGTCAAATTGAAGCACAGCCTCCTTCTTTGAAAATAATTAGTGACTACACAAACTAAAAAGATTTCAGTAGAAATAAACAAATGATAACAATTGACAGAAGTTTAAACAAGGCCTTGATTGATGTATTAGCTAATAGTTGTTCCTTGTTAATAAGATGTGAACTCAAAGCTGGTCTGTATGAGGTATGTACTATCTTCCTCATATATTGTTATGTAAATACTTTTCTTTGTTATGGGACCATTCGGTGTTCTTTATACAGTTTACGTTACATATGCAGAGTTGATGTAAAACTCCCTCGTGGCAAGAAACTAGATTATGCCCTTGGTCATATGCCTAATGCCTCGTTTACTTTTGTTATTCCAAATATCCAAGGAAGACAAGCGCCCCGACACATCTGGTAGCATAAAAATAGTCACAGTGAGAATTTTGCTTCTCTTCATGCTAGGAGGGGAGCTTTTGTTTGTTTGTTTGTTCTTAACATAAATCATTGCTAGCAGGGTGTTGGTGGCTATTTAAAGCCAGTCTCAAGTCTGAAAATGTGCCCAGATACCAACTGTGCAAGGAAACGCAGTGTGACGCAGACACACAGGCCTGGAAGTCTACAGTGTTCAGGCTTCTGTGAGCGGTAAAACACCGCGACACACACACACACACACACACAGGGGACCGATGATTATAACACTGACTACCTCAGAGTGACCACAAAGAAAAAACTTGGTGGTTCTTAAAATTTTAACTCCCAACAGAAACAGCCAGTAGATAGGTGAGAACTTCTAAAGAATTTAGTCTAATATAGCCTGTGTGGCTCTTACTTTACAATACTCAGGTAGACTTATATGAATCGCCATGGAATGAATATATATATATATATAAAATGCTTAGCCCAGTGCCTGGCATATAATCAGGGGCTGAGGAAATGAACCTTTCGCTAACGAGACTTCGCTGTGTGTGACGCATTATCTGGAAACCCAGAGGAAAAGTGCCTAGGCTGGTGTCAGGCAGACTTCCTGGCCTTACCGCTGATACCGCTCACCGTGCATTAGGTGGCTTCTCTGGCAAAACAATGACTTCCGCCTCTCCCCTGTCTCCCCTCCCCCAAGATATCGACGAGTGCTCCCTCCCCAACATCTGTGTCTTCGGGACTTGCCGCAACCTCCCTGGCCTGTTTCGCTGCGAGTGTGACATTGGCTACGAACTGGACCGAAGCGGTGGCAACTGTACGGGTGAGTCACCCCGGGTGTCCCAGGGGACCTGGCTGTTGGGCGTCCTGGGACCACACACCAGGCTCCTGGCTACGGAGGAGGAAGGCTCCCTCGGCGCTCGCTGTGTGGTTTCCTGGCCGTTTCCTCTCCTCCTGGGGGTCAGCGTCAGTTTCCTCGGAGAGCCACGCGCTGGGGTCCTCCTCGTACCTGTCATCACAGTCCCCCTCCTCCCACCTGGCCGGGCAGGTGATCATCGTGGCGCCCTGCAGACAGGGCCCAGTCACCCATTTCCGGTGTCGAAGTTGTGTTCTCGTAGAGGAGAGGACACTCAGGGAACCGAAGGAAACAAATCCAAAGCCCAGGCACCCAGCAAGCAGCCACCTGCAAGCTCCGCTTCCTCCTCCGCCCACCGATGCAGGATCCTGGGGCTCAAGTCCCAGGCTGGGGGAGCCCTAGACTTCAGGAAAAATCTGCGCTTGTCTTCAGACACCGAGGCAGGCTCTGACCCGGGGGCTGGCCTGATCCTGCCCACACTGCCTCCTCACAGTGCCCTCCCATGCACCCATCACCCCTGGGTTTTTCAGGAAAGTAGCATGGCCCAAACCGGCCTCGTGCATACCTCCCCTAGTCCAGATGCTTTGCCCAGCTCCGGGTCTCTGCACCATCCTGGCCTCATTGCTCATGGTTGGAACATGCAATCCAAGTTCTCAAGTCCTGTCCAAGTTCACATAAGATGTGAGCAAAAGAACCACCTCTTGTGGAACTCTTTGGAGGTTCCCATTACCATGGGGTAGACCCCAGGACAGGGAGGCCCATTCTGTCGTCTGAATCTGATTATCTAGTGTTGAGTATTTCCTATGCATTCAAAATAGACAAAAGGATGGCACAGAGGTGGAATTTGCCATATCCTCAAGACGTGGAATTCTCTGTGTATTTTTAGAATAGAAAGTGAAAGGGAGATATTATTTCTGCATCAAGGATGGAGAGAGACACTTTGCATGCTTGGAGAAACAAACTCTGCCTCACGTACAAGGGTTGGGGTCGAAGTTGCCTGCACCTGTCCGCCCCTGGATCTGTGGACCCCTGGATCTGTGCCCCGTAGTCACAGGCATGATTTTGCCTTCGGTCACCTTCATGGGAGTATTTTCCCTAGTTCCAGAATTATATTTTATCCCAGTGACAACTTGGAGTGGTAAATGTGTTCCAGGGGGGAAAAGATCCAAGACTATGACTTATTTCCTTCCCAAGGGGTTTTGTTTCAAAGTGGAAGACCGTGTTTCTAGATGACATTGTGAGTTGTGACTCAGAAAGTCTTGCTGGGAGCCCCAGACTTGATACTACCATCTTGCGATGATGTCAGCCTGGCGCGGGCTCAGGGCTGATTCTGTGGCTGTTTGACTTTAGATGTTAATGAATGCCTGGACCCCACCACGTGCATCAGCGGGAATTGTATCAACACCCCGGGCAGCTACACCTGTGATTGTCCACCTGATTTTGAGCTGAATCCAACTCGAGTTGGCTGTGTTGGTAAGATCTTCAAAACTTCCCAGAGATGCACGCTGTTTATTATTTTTAAAGCAGCGCTGAACTTGCCATTTGCAACATTTACAAAGCTAATCATAGAGAAGCCAAAACATTTCCAAACTCTGGTTTATATCCTCAGGCATAAATCTTCCCAGTACACTCTATATTCTTGCACACTTTTTTAGATTCTTAGCAAACGTGATTTCTGGGTTTTAAACAGTTTTGGAAATGGGTTTACATTTTCAACCCTCCAGTAGAATGATTTGGGCTGACACTTTGTCGTTTGTCTATGGGAAACAGATACCCGCTCAGGAAATTGCTATCTGGATATCCGGCCGCGGGGAGACAACGGAGACACGGCCTGTAGCAACGAGATCGGAGTGGGTGTCTCCAAGGCTTCCTGCTGCTGTTCTCTGGGGAGAGCCTGGGGCACCCCCTGTGAAGTGTGCCCGCCTGTGAACACGTGTGAGTGGGCCTCCTGCTTTCTCCTGTCGACACCGTGGGGAGAACCCGCCGAGGGGGAAGCTGCCCGCAGTGTCTCTGCACAGGGCAGGAGAGGGAGTCAGCTGCCCGGGCCCTGTGGCAGAGTGGGAATCTCCCCGTCTGGCCTGCTCTCAGCGCTCACTTCTGAGTGAGAAGCAGAGAGCCTTACTTAAAAGCTTTTCCAGGCGCGCTTGGAGGGAAACGCTCCGCCTCAGGCAGAGTTTGCAGAGGGCTTTGGAGGCAGGCTGGTGCAGTTCCTGGAGGAAGCTGTGCTTTCCAGGCAGCGGAGCTGAGCACAATTAACAGTGGATGCAGAACTTATTAGACCGTAAGACAGGAAAGAAATTTTTTTAAGAGAAACAGCGGTGGAGATATGGAGTAAAAGGATTCACAGGAGTATCAGGCCAGGAGCTGAGCTGAAGTGTCCCCAGATGGAGGACACTTGGGACACGTGGTAGAAGGCGTCAGAGGAGGCCACGTACCTACAGAGAAGTCACCTTGCTCGAGGCGGGCAGGAGGGGGCTGAGGACACCTGGGAGGGAGCGCTGCCTGCCGGCGATGGCAGTGTTTCTCGGGAGGGTATTACTGCTAAAATGTCTCCATGCTTGTTTCAATAGCGGAGTACAAAATTCTTTGCCCTGGAGGAGAAGGTTTCCGTCCAAACCCCATCACCGTTATATTGGAAGGTATTTCTGTTTCCTTCACCCACCGGAAGGCGCGCATGTACCCACTGCACCCCGGGGCGGGAGGACGGTGCTGAGGCGCCCCTGTCTCCTCGCTGGCAGATATCGACGAGTGCCAGGAGCTCCCGGGGCTCTGCCAGGGCGGGAAGTGCATCAACACCTTCGGCAGTTTCCAGTGCCGGTGTCCCACGGGCTACTACCTGAACGAGGACACGCGGGTGTGTGACGGTGAGTGGCCCTCGGGGGGCGGTCTGGCCTTTCACGTCTGTAGGACTGACCCCCAGAAGGGGAGGGCTCAGCCACAGGGCACCATGGCCTTCGCTTGAACGCAGCCAGGGAAACAGGCCGCACGTGTGGCCGCCTGCCTTCGTGTTCTTGAAGTGATGTCATTTCCAATAAGTCCGAAATCGCCCACTTTTCCTGAAAAAAGTAGAGTTTTATTATGCTGGGCCAGAGTCCCGTTTAGGCCTACAAAAAAGTTTTCCATGCTCTTCAGAAAAGCCACTTGTTATTAGAGCAGCGCTGGCCCTGTTTCAGGAGCGCCCGTGTTCAGGGCAGTGCTGGTTCCTCTCCTTGTCCTGTGTCACTTTGCCCCCGCACAGGTGTGCCTAGGTGAGCTCCGGGAGAAGGCCCAGCTTTAGCTCGATGGTCCTCTGGGTGGCCCTGCTCAGCTCTGTCCTGCACGGGGGCCAGGGATCAGGATGGGAGAGGAGGTTTTTATCTCCACGCGGGAGACAGAACCAGTTAGGAAAAGAACATCTCTCCTTCTGCGTGGGAAATAGCCTCCTTGCTCTCCCATTGGCTTATTGTGTGACATAGACAGTGACAGCCTCGTTAACTATCAGTTAAGCATTACCGTATATAAGACAACAGCTCTCAGACTCAGGGACTCAGCCGAGAGAGCTGAGGCAATGCCTCGGAAGATAGGGTGATGGCAGTGAAGTATCTCTTCGTGTAGCCTTACCAGTGCAGATTCAGGAGGCTGATCGTTGATGACTTTGTGGACATACACCATCTCTAGTTGTTATTCTGATGGATGTCTGACAATTCTAGTTTCTCCACTCTTCCGTCTCTGTATGCCTTTGAGGATGTTGTGGACGTATTTATTAGTGATTCGTGTCAGAAGGCAAGAATTCCTTGCTAAAACCCACTTCCCTGAAAATGTGCACACATTTGCCCAGATCCAAAACACTGAACAACTCACTAGACTCCTGCTTTTCTCACCTGGACTCCAAAGCTCCCCGTGGGTTCTCTCCTCTGTTGTCACCATGTGCATTGACACTGCGTACGAGGCCACTCCAGAGCCTGACGGGTCTCTAGTCACCTGCCTCTTTCTGTTTGGATTCCAGACGTGAACGAGTGTGAGACTCCGGGAATCTGCGGCCCCGGCACGTGTTACAACACCGTGGGCAACTACACCTGCATCTGCCCCCCAGACTACATGCAAGTGAACGGGGGAAATAACTGCATGGGTAAGGGCGCACTCTTCCTGCCGGGCGGGTCCGGGGCTCCTCCGTGAAGTCCAGTCTGCTCCTGGTCTCTTGCTGCTTGTCAGGCTGGGCACTGCCACCCGCCCGCCATGCGCTTGGCATTCTTCACCACCTTGCGTGGGAGGTTGGGAGTTTTCCTCACAATGTCATGTTGGAAAATCCCAAGCACCAGTTTCATACTACTTCTTTTGTTTGACTTTTGGGTGTATCTTCGTGTAATTATACTTACAGCACTGGCCTACAGTATTAAAACATCATGAGTCGGAAATCAGGAGTTTGCTGCCAAATAGCAGTGGAGAATTGTTACTAGGAGACTGGGTGGGGGAGTCATGTAAAGTTTATTAATGTTGCAGCCACATAATGACTTAGTTCTGTGACCCAGAATACCAGCGAATTCATTTCTCGAAGTCCTTTGCTTTGAGCAGCAGAGTGAGCTAGAAAGTTGAGTCTGGGCAGCCCGCTCCTGCCAGTATCAAAGTCTGAAGAACTTGTTTTTGGAGTGCTCCCTGAAAACGTGACCGTTTTCCCCCTCGGCATCACCAATCCTTGTGTCCTTTGGTCCAGACATGAGGAGAAGCCTGTGCTACCGGAACTACTATGCTGACAACCAGACCTGTGACGGAGAACTGCTGTTCAACATGACCAAGAAGATGTGCTGCTGTTCCTACAACATCGGCCGGGCCTGGAACAAGCCCTGTGAGCAGTGCCCCATCCCGAGCACAGGTGAATGCACCCTCGTCTCGCTGTCGGGCTGATCAGTGACCCATGCATCGCGGTGGGGGACAGGAAGAAGTGGCTGCCATTTTTTAAAAAATGACTCACAAACATTGTAATTCACAGTTAACCACAGTCCTTCCGGCTGGAAGTCAAGTCACAGATTAGGCCTTCTAATCAATGCCCTAATTCACAACCAGCCCTGTAGACCCAGCCCGTCACAAAAGTGCAACCATTGCTACCACCACCTCACAGTTCGCCATTTAACAAAGGCGGGAAACCTTAGGCATCTGATGTAATAAATGAGTGAACCATAACTTTTCCCCTTTTTACTTATTTAAAACTAGACTTGTCCCCTCTCACACACACACAGGCACACACAAATTAAGGGCAGTCTCAAAAATGTAAATGTAAAGTGAGAAATAAGCATAAGGCAAATAAATGGCAGACAAGAACAAGAAAGTTACCCACGGAGCAAGGCGAGTGCTCAGAACTTAAGCTGGGTATTCTAGCTCACTTGCCGGAGACGAGCAAGGACCCTGGCTCCAAAGTTTCTAGCAGCTCACTTGGAAAGGGAGACATGAATCAAATGCATAGTGCTCAGGACCGTGAAGCAGGGCACACACCAAAGGAAACCGCAACTTTTCTTACTATTTCTTGACTGGAGAAAACTTCCTTCTAACATTCTCATAGAGGGAGAAGCGTTATTTTTTTAAAAAAACAGTTAAATTATATCATTTAAGTAAATGAAGTGACTACTTCTGTGCAGGATTCCTGTATTCTGTGGCATATGTTATGTATCAGAGATGAAGAGGGCATCACGCACCAATATCACCACGTGGGTTAAATGAAATGGTCGTGCTAGGTATTGCCGAAGGCATCCTGTAGTACCTGCCCTGTTCCACATGGTGATGTGTAGAATATAAAACTTCATTCTACCTGATCACACCCACAACTAACTGTTCTTTTTAAGTCAAACAGACCACCCATTGTTTGCTCCGGAAATAATACAGTAAGCACCCCTTAGAATTATGATTGACCTCAGTTCTGCAGGAGATTTTGAGAGCAGAGCAGACTGCAAACTCATGGGCTGAATCCAGCCTACCCTCTGTAGGAGACCCTCAAGATGAGAACAGTTTTTCAGATTTTAAATGGTTGGGCTGAAAAATCACGATATTTCCTGGCATGAATGTTATATGAGCTTCAAATTTTGGTGCCCATTGATAAAATTCTATTAGAACACAGCCACACTAACTCGTTTATACATTATCTGCTGCTTTTGTGGTAGAGTTTTGACAGAGCCTTTGCAGCCTGCAAAACATTTTCTCTCTGGCCCTTAAAGAAGAAGTCTGCTGACAGCCGATCATGAACGTTGGTCTTCAAAACTTATTATCACACATTCTCACTTGATGTGCATTTTTACACATCAGTATATGTGTCTATGTGTATATGTGTGTTCATTTTCAATTATCTTGAAAATGGCATTTATTATTTTTGTAAACTGTGTGTCAGGTACACACACAATTAGTTTTTAAATACCTGAGGTGAGGATTCCCACTGTTTTCTGTTCTGTCCTCAGAGATCATGACACGTTTGCCTGGTAGATGCATCAGAGACCCTCAGTGTAGACTAGCACTGACTTTCAGAAATGACTGTCAATTTTAGGAAACCATATACCCTTAATATAAAATGCGAGCTTTCCTCTCTGTGTTGAAGTCTAGCCACATCTAGTCTTGGCTGTCATAAGCCCTGAAATCTGCCCTGATTTTAAGAGTCTCTGTAATTTTTTTTTTTATTTTTACAAAAATAGAAGCATGTTTTATTTCAGTCCTGTTGAGGGAGTGAGAGGGCTGGAAAACACAAAATAAGGGGGAGGGGTCTCTTTATACAATATACAAAACATCTCTGCAATTTTTCTCAGTGAGCAGTGTCAACCAGCATGACACTTGTTAGAAGTAGAAAGTCACAGATTAAAGAGCAAGACATTAGAAGAAGAGCTTACCGTACTCTAGTTTTATGGATATAACATACTGGGGAGAGCGGGTCCCGCTGTGCTGCGCGGGTTGGCCTCCACCTCCTGGGCACGAGCGATTCTCCCAAGTGGCTGGGACGGCAGGCACAAGCCACCTTGCCTGGCTCCTGCAACATTTTAATTAATACATTTCCAGAAGCCTTTTTTTCATTTTCACTCGGCAGCGGGGTGACCTTGAGCTTCGCTCCTGTACTCTGCCGGTTAGCCATGATCGGGAATTACCAAATCTCAGCCTCAGGGAACCACCAGTGACGTTTAGTTCATCTTATTATCAAGTGTGATGAAGTCAGGCAAGGGAAAGAGAAATCCAGCAGTGGGGTCGGAGTGAGGGGAAGGAGAAATACTCTGCATACTAAGTGAGACAGGCAGGGTCTAGAAGTTGACACTGTGTGGGATCTGCTTGCTTGGCCCAGGTCTCTCACGGCTGTGTTGGCAGGTGCTTGCTCCAGCCCCCTCCCCCCACCCCATCTCCTGAGGAAGGGGCTCTGGGAGCCTTCCTCAAACCCTGTATAGTCGCCTCCCTGCCGGTCCCCAGGCTCACTGCAGAACTGAGTAAGAACCAGATCCGAACTGAACAGCAGGCGGTTCACGGCACCCACAGCATGCAGTGTAGACTCCTCTCCGACCTCGTGATCAGCCAGCATGAGGTCGTTTTCCTTCCGGGTCTGTCTTATGATCTGTAGGAATTTTCAGACCTACTTTTTGTTTTAAAGTCTTCCAGTCACAGCCAGGTGTGGTGGCACAGGCCTGTCATCCCAGCACTCAGGAGGCTGAGGCAGGAGGAGCACTGCAATTTGAGGCCAGCCTGGGCTCCATAGTAAATTGAAGGCCAGCCTGAACTGTATAGTGAGACCCTGTCTCAAAAAAAAGTCTTCCAATTACAGTCACCTTTTCAGAATGTGTCATAAATCATTTCTGCCCATCGATCCTTGCACTTTACTGACTGCCCCTGTGTTTAATTTTTGCAGACGAATTTGCTACCCTCTGCGGGAGCCAGAGGCCGGGCTTCGTGATTGACATTTACACCGGCTTGCCTGTGGGTGAGTTGTGGGCATCGCACCTGTGAGCACTGTTGGGACTTTCTGGTCTTGTCCTTGTATTAAAACGGGGGCGCACACTGCTATTTCCTGCTTTCTCCTTACCCTTTTTTTAAGAAGGAGAAACACTGACCAATTCTTAGTTTGCAGCAGACACCCCAGGGGGCTGCTCCCCACACCAGCCGCTTCTGTGGCTTGTGACAAAGTAGACTGGGAAGCTTTTTGCAAAACCGGAATCAAGCTCAGTTAAACCAACCTTGTGCATCAATGAGAAGAGAGGTTCCGGGAGCAGGGCCAGTGGACATTGGGGTGGACTAATCACTCATCCTTGCTTTTGACCAAGACGAGTTTAATATGAGTCTTCACGCCAGGCCTTCTGTACAGGACACAGCCCTTGCTGATGGTGAGTTTTACCTCACATGGGCTTTTCTTGGGTCATTTGCTTGGTGGATTTCAGATGTGAAATACAAATCTGCTGTCTGAGGCTCAGCAGGTGGTTGGGGTGCAGTTAGCGGATGTGAGGTTCACAAATATCGCACAGTTCAGCCAACAAAGGCATTGCCCTTGTGGTTCAAAACCAGGTCACTTAAAGTAGATGGAGAGCTACTGTGGTCACCCAGTTTTGCCCTGGGGATATTTATGTGCATCCTTGAAAGCCCTCTGAGTCTCAACAGTTGTGTCTGGTAGCAAACATCACCTTATTCCTAATGAGTAAACTGAAATCCGCCTCAGCCTTTCGAGTTTCCTTGTCTAAGAAAACAAGTCTGTGGTCCAGCAATCAGCCCGGTGCTGCTGGTGCCAAATCCGTACAACTCTGCCGTCAAGGCAACGTCCAAAGAAACTTCACGGTTTGGAAAGAAAACCTGCTGGATGACACTGGCATGGAACACCTGGCTCTAGCTCCATTGTTTTTCCCCCTCCTGAAACAGACCTTTTATTAATCCCCCTGGAATCTGTGCTTGGAAATGAGTGGTCGCACTAGCAGGGTCCTCCGTGGGTGGACCTGGTGTGCCCCATGGCACGGTTTGCCCTCCAAGGCTGGTGGCGGGCAGAGACTTGGAACACCAGCAGCGTCGTCCGCTAGTGGAGCTGAGAAGCCCCAGCCACCATGGAGGCCAAACGCCTTGCTTTCCAGCTGAGGAAACAGGGACCCAGAGAGAGGAAAGGATTCCCCAAGGGCCACCCAGCTCATGAATAACAGAGCTGGCACCGGCACCCAGTCCTAACTCATAGCTTGGTTTGTCTCTAGCTCTTGAAACCTGGAAACATGATATTTAGCAATACACTTATTGTTACCAAATTCCATCATGACAAAATATTTAGATGACTAAAGAAATTTGTTTTACTTAAGCTTTATCCTGTCCTTCTGAAAGGTCTTAGGATTGTTGGCGTATGAAGTTCATGGGGCTAACACTGTAGCATGTTTATTAATCTTGTCTAAAAATATAAACTTCTCCAGTTGAAGTTCAAATAAAATTCAGATAGGAGAAGAAGATAAAAAAACATTTTAATATATCTTTTTAGTACCTTGCAATGACTAAAGATTTGACTAAGCCTGTTATTGCTAAACTCAGCGACACCACGTCACTTAATTTAAAACAAATGAATATGAATGTAATGTTTTCATATTTTAATCCATACTAGAAGAATGACTTCTGGATTGATTTTGTTTGCTGGTGTTACATTCTCTTGATGGTAGTTAACCACAAGAATGAGAAAGGTATGGAAAACCTAAAAATATAATTGACTACATTCAAAATCACAGTGCACCCTTTGAGAGTCTAAGCTAGGTCAGTTTGCTGTCAGGCAAAATTTGACCTTTGAAAGAGGCTCTAAAGTTTATCAGCGACCTGTTCAGTCTCTCCATTAGAACTGGTTGGCTTTAGAGCTGGAGTCTGCTAACACCGAAGCAGCTCTTTCGGGCTGCACTGGGGGGAATGACCAGCTTCTCACAGTTCTTGTGCAGGGAACGCAGTGACCACAATATAGAGTGAATGTTTACATTTTTTTTTTAAAAAAAGAACCAAATCAAAATCTTCCCTCTCACTTTGAACATACTCATCCCGTCGTTCTGGCCACCTTCTGGCAGCAGTTCTGGAAGTCCTCCTTCCTGAGTGTCTTTATGAGATATGATCAAAAACGAACGCTGCTGCCAAGTGCCATCCAACAGAAAGGCAGCTCATAAAAACCTGGCGCCGTGTCCTCATCCACTGTAGTCAGCAGATCTGGCACCATGCGACTGTGGCTCTTCCCAAAAGTCAAACTGACCACGAAAGCGAAGTGTTTTGAATCAGTTCAGGATGCCAAGGCAGCCAGGACAGCACAGCTGAAGACACTCACAGAAGAGGACTCCAGAGCTGCTGCAGTCAGTGGTTGGAACCGTGGGATGAGTGTGTTTGAGGTGAGGGGAGGATGTTGAGTGGGATTCCTGGCAATGTGAACATGGTAACTTGAACGTTCACTGTATCTGTAGCTCCCACTTCTAGGGTGAGGGGCCAGTACTGCCCTTGAGTCTCTCTCCATAGTCAGCCCTGTTCACCTCCTACTTCGGTCCTGTTTTACGTTTGCCTACCCACTTCCAGACGCTGGCTCTCCATTTAACAAATTTAAATGGAGTACTTAGCGTTTGTCCCACGGAGTGCTGAGGACCAGTAATACTGTGGTGTCGCAGTTGGGTCTGCCCCTGGGCTCAGAAGGCACGCGATGGACCGCAGCAGTCCTCCTTGGTGCCGGACCTGTCTTCATGCTCGGCCCCAGCCACGTCCTAACATCCCCTCTGCAGCCGATGGAGGGAAGAAGGGGAGCCGAATAGAATTTGGGGGATCATCAGATCGCACAGCTAGGAACCATTTCCACGTCTACCCGGCACTGTGCAGCCACAGATCCTGGGGTAAAGGAACTTCCCAGAGGAAGTGGCCTCTTCCTCCAAGAGGGCTGGTGTTTGGCAAAGTGGCAAGGTGACAGGTGCAGGGCAGAGGAGTGTGGCGGTGCAGGCGATGCCCTGAGACAGAACCTAGAAGTCAGATATTAATCCGCAGAGATGCGCAGTGTGGCAGGTGGCGTGGTTATTTCAATTCGCTGTCCGTTGATTCTTTCCTCCTCTCCTGTCACCACCCCAGCATGCACGCACGCACGCAGGGCCACTCATGCACTTTCAGGCCTGTCCTGGGTGCTCAGCGGGGACTGCTCTGTCCGCAGATATCGACGAGTGCCGGGAGATCCCGGGGGTCTGCGAAAACGGAGTGTGCATCAACATGGTGGGCAGCTTCCGGTGCGAGTGTCCCGTGGGATTCTTCTACAACGACAAGCTGCTGGTGTGCGAAGGTGAGTGGCGCCCGCGGGCCACACACGCGCCGTGCTCCACAGCGTGGAAAATCCAGGAGTGCACCGAGCTCGAGAGATAGTGAAGGGCTTGGCGTGAGGCTACGTGAGGTTTCATGCAAAAAAATAAATAAATAAAAATAAATTGACTAGCACCTGGGAGAAAAGCCCGGATGTGCATTGCACGGCCCCTCTCCTACCACAGAGGGTTTTAGTTTTCTTGGCTCTGGACTCCTGGGTGCACCACTTGCGTTGCTTTGTCTCACACTGCTTCCGAGCAGATCCAAGCGGACAGTCATCTTTAGTTGACTTAAAGTCAGTGTTCTTTTCCAAGCCGAGACTTGGTGACTTCCACGTGAAAACAAGGTCACTGCAAATATCCCTGATGCATGAGAGAATTCAAGATGGCAAGAAGAGCAAATGTGATTTTGTGTGAAAAATGTTGACAGGCATATAAATGGCTCTTTTTTCCCTTTTGTCTTCCCTTGTATTGCCATGTGCATATACTGTGATTCTGAGCGTCCCTTCTTCCTCTTCGTCGTCTTCTTCTTCTTCTTCTTCTTCTTCTTCTTCTTCTTCTTCTTCTTCTTCTTCTTCTTCTTCTTCTTTTTGGGACACAGTCTCACTGTGCAGTTCAGGCTGACCTTGAACTCACGTTGTAGCCCAGGCTGGTCTCAAACTCACAGCGATCCTCCTGCCTCAGCCTCCCGAGTGCTGGAATTGAGCATTCCTTATAGCACCTGATACTTCTTCTTATTGCTGGGGAAGAAGTGTCCTTTTACATCTTAGTAATAGGAATGCTGCTGGCTGTTAAATATGTTATGTGCTCTAGGATAACTGGAATGATTTTCTATTTAATACTTGAACTTTGGGCCTCTAGCAGAATTTTGTGCATAACAGAAAGGGTTACTGTCCCTTTGAGCTTGTATCACAGCAACAGGTCAACATTTTAATGTTAAAAAGGCCCTTTTTACCTAACTCAGGACAACTTATACACCACAAGCAAAGTGATAGTCTGTGAGTAGCCATGTCCTTGCTAAGTTTTCTCACCAGGCTTTTGATGACTGTACCCAGCGGGCAGCTGTCCCTTGCTCTGTGTCCCATGTGGGTTGTGGGAACGAGGTGATAGCCATTCGCAGCCAGGTCAGACCTTGGCCTCCATCCTGGGGTAAGGAAGCCACCCAGGACCAGGAGCCTGGAGAGGAGTGGGGAGGGGACCCCCTGGCTGATGAACTCCTAGAGTCAGGGTGACTGTCTTCCTCCAGCCACAGCCTTCTCCGGGCACCTGCTTCAGGGTGCCCACCGCCTTCTCATTATATCTCCTCTTCTCTTCCATTCCGAGGTCCCCTGAAGCATGACCCAGGTCGCCCCATGCCATTTATATTTGCTAGGGCAGCAGTCCTTGCCCAGACCCATCGGCCAGGTCACCCTACACCTTGCCCCACGCATGACAGTAGAAGTGTGCAGCTGTCCCTCGCCATCACTGATGAGATTAAGTGCTCCAGCCTTTGGCTTCCATCTCCCCAAATACTCATCTTCAAGGGGGAGTGTTTAATTGAGCGCAGCTAATCTCAGAAAATGATGGTCAATTAAATACATGCGGCCCTGAAATCTGGACAGTTCTGTGAATAGTTTAGGGATGGCACGGCCCCCCACCGTCTCCAGCTGTGTGAGTGACCGGGTTTCAGGCAGCGCCCCGCAGCAGGGCTCCACTGGGCTTCTGTGACGGTCCAGTGGACCTCCGTGTTCTTCACACCCTCCCGAAGGTTGGGACAAACCTAGTGGCTGCGGCGGTGCTGGGTCCATGGTAACAGGATGGGCGGGGCGCTCTTCTGATGCTTGCTGCGTGGAGAGGCATGGTCCCCCCACCTCAGATGGACTGCCCCTCGCTGACCCTGGTGTTGTCAGTCCTGATGTCTCCTGTCCAGGAGCGCGTGCCTGAGAGGTATCCGCTGATGGATCTGGCCTTCTCTTGTGAGGGTGGCTTTGGCTAAGCCGACTTCCACCTGAGAATTCCGGCCTGGTGCCATGGCACCCTCCCTGTGTGCTGGGCTGACCCTTCAGTAAGTGCAGGTGGCCAGTGATCACTGAAGCGAGCGGCTCTGCGGTGCTGTAGCTCAGAGCACACTGTGCAGCCACCAACCAGGGAGGGGCACCCGTGTCACCCGGGCCCCTCGGGTCTCTGCCAGGCTGCTGAGTCTGGTCCGCCCTTGACAGGCTGCCGAGGGACCCGTGTGGATGTCAGGGGCTGAGAATCACTGCTCTGCCCAGCTGCCAGCCTCTCACACGGGGCACCCCAGCCACATCCTCCAGCCCAGGGCTCTGAGTGAGGACAGACTTGCTAGGCGTCAGTCGATGCCCGTATCCAGTGCTGGCCCTGCCAGCCTGCTGTCATGGTGGTTCGTGGTTCTGGGTGTCAGTCACAGAGCCCTGTGCGTGCTAGGCAAGCTGCTACCCCCAACTCCACAGGGCCTTCTTTAAAGATAAGAGTGCCCTTAGAAGCTGCGTGTAATCACGGGCAGGAGCCTGCGCTGATGAGTAACATCACCAAAGTGGGAAGTTGAGAGAATGGGTTTCTAGTCTTCCGTGCTTTCTCTCTTTTTAAATAGGCTATTTTCTCGGGCAGCTTTAGGTTCACAGCAAACTTGAGAGGAAGGCAGAGAGCTCCCTGGTGCCCGCAGCCACACCCAGGTGGAATCTGCGTCCCCCCACCGGGTGATGTCCCTGTGTGGACACCACTGTCACCCAGGGCTCACACGGGGGCTGGGCGTTCCGTGGGTTTGGACGAGTGTGCGGTGACACGGACTCAACATGACAGCTTCACGGTGTCACCCTGCCACTGCCGTTGCCCTGCCCTGGACACCGCCTGCCCACCCCCCTGCCCTCTCACTCCTGGCCCCCGTCGAGTTTTCTGACTGTCTCCCTAGTTTGGTCTTCTCCACAATGTCATACGGCACAAGTGTTTCTGCACTGGCTTCTTCCACTTGCTACTGTGCATCTAAGTTTCCTCCATGCCTTTTCATGGCTGGATAGCTCGGTTCATTGTAGAAATGCAGAATATCTATTTACATTCTGTTGTCTGGATGTCTCAGAGTTTATTTATCATTCACGGAAGAATATCTTGCTTGTTTTCAAGGTGTGGAAATCAGGGATAAAGCTGGTGTAAACGCCACACTCTCTTTTCAGTGGAGTAGAACAAAACCAAGAAATGAAAATCTGGTTTTTTAAGTTTATTAGTCCACGTTTGCAGTATATAATTACATCCGTTGTGGGGAGTTGGTGCCTGCGTATAACACCTCTTCACTCTTTTCACTCCTCTTCTCCTCCCCTCTCCCTCTTCCTCTATCTCCTGGTCCTTTTCATCTGCAAAAGGTCTAACGCCTTCTTCCCTATTACCAATATTATTTTGCTCTTTAATTTGTTTATATTTTGAAGAGAACCATGCAGTATTTAAACTTGTGTGTCTGGTTAGAGAAAGTGTGGTGTTTATACACAGTGGAGTGCTATTCTGCTGTAAAGAAGGCTACATGTGAGTCCCTTGTAGTCAGTGGATGCACCTGGAAACCATAATATTAGGTGAAAAATCTGTTTTAATATAAACGACTTCTTTGACTCAACATCAGAAACTGAATTCTCTTCCCCCCGCAGACATCGACGAATGTCAGAATGGCCCGCTGTGCCAGCGCAACGCTGAATGTATCAACACGGCGGGCAGCTACCGCTGCGACTGCAAGCCTGGCTACCGCCTCACCTCCACAGGACAGTGCAATGGTATGTAGCGTCCCCACCGACTGTCCCCCCGCAACCTTTGGCGTCAGACTCCCGCGCCTGCATTTCTTTCAAGACACTGAGGCTGAAGAATATGCGTGTTGAGGTGTAGAACTGGTAAACTCTAGTAACTACATTGGAAAGAGGAAAAGTGGTAAAATGTCTAAACACCTAGTTTTTCCTCCCTCTTGATCCGTGAGGTGTTTGTAAAACAAGAAGGAGCTCACTTCCGTCAGTAGATTTCCTATTTGTCTGCTTGCTAGCCAACCTGCTAAGACCTGCCTCAGAGACACGCGCTCCTCTCACCGGCATTCACGGCCAGATGGGTTTTTTGTTTGTTTGTTTGTTTGTTTGTTTTTTAACTTCTGCACAGTCCCCATAGGCAGGTGAGCTTCTCCCACCAATCTGGACAGTGAAGCTTGCTTGAGCTGGACCGCATGAACCTGAAAGTGAGGGAAACAATACCAGCCGCCTCTCTGGTCTTCCCCCACATCTCACAGACAAAACCTCACCCAGGGAAGGCGGCAGACATTAATCATCTTTCATTAATGTGAAGGCACAGTCGCTAAATGAGAAACTCTGTCCTTTGGACGTTAGGTTTTTTTTCTTTTCTTGTTCACTTTTGTCAAGGATATGGTAGAAATAAGAAGGATGGTAAATCCTTTTAAATTGATGCTAAAATTCTTCAGTATTTGCTCACTCCTTGTAGCCAGTGCTATGAACATTAAAACACTGACGTTTCAGCACCGAAGCAGAATAATAGCTCAGACCGATTTTCTTGTAAGTTTTAAAGTAATTATAAAGCATCGTATAGTTAGCAGAGAGGTTGAGAAGAATGTGTTATTCTGCTTGCAGTTCATTTCCTGGATATTTCATGCATTTATGAATGAAACAACTCTGGGGAAAGTGGTCAGGTTTTCCTTGGCTTTGCTGGCCTGCCCCTGATTAAGTGGTAGGAAATGCGTGGCTTTCTGTAGGGTATTTTGCATTGTTTTATGAGACCTTGCTGGGAAGACAGAACAAAAAAATTCCTTTGAGAATCAGGACTTGTTTTGTTGAGTGTAAAGGGACGTGTGCAAGGGTTGAGCGTTTTGTCAACAGAGCTGTTGTTATCCACTTATTAAAAATACAGGGCAGGAAGAGTGGGAACCTCTCTGATATGAACCACAATGCCCCCGGTGAAACTTGGCATTGACCCCACTTCCCTGCATTTTACTCTTGATTTATATTTCTTTGGAGCTGCGTGAGATAGTTCCAATCCAAATAAAGAATGGCCGACTGTATAGGATGTGACATTTAATGCTCAGGCATGAAGCGGGACCACGTTTCTTATAGATCAAGACAAGACACCCAGCCTTGGGGGCCTAAGCTGGCCCATATTTTCTCGCAGAACACTGACATACTCGAAACCCACCTGATACCTATAGGATGAGCTTTGTGGGTGAACATTTTTGTGGCCCAAAGCTCAGTTTCCCCCCATTGGCTGAAGTCCTCAGGTAAAAGAGAATACACTTGAGTTTTGCAACTAACCGTGTGGCCTCTGGGGTTGAAGACTTCATTCGTCAGGCATGTTGCAAAGTACTCCTCTCTGCCTGCAGTAAAAATGAAAAGAACTAAAACTCCCTCTCCATCAGAGTTGTATTTGAAGTCATAAATGCACTGCTTCCAACCCCAAACCACCGCTGGTCTTAGCACTCCACTGCTGCCTGGAGAACGGGAGAACGGGCGAACACGAAAACCTGGGCTGCCGCTGTGATGTCAGAAGCCGGCTCACAGGTTCAGTTCCTCCCGCCCACAGTGTGGCACCCAGCTTTTGACACAGGCGGCTTCGTTCTGAACACACTGGCTGTCCCAGACATAATCTGCTGGGAGTTCAGATCCTGGTGCTTAGACAAACCTAGTCTCCTGATCTTGAGATGCAGTGAGAACTTCACAAGACAGTTCTCTAGAATGGTAGCTTTGGGTTCCTGCACTGGAGCCTCTGAGTGCTGCATATTCAATCTTCCTCTCTTTAAACCATCGCGAAGGACAGCAAGAAAAGAGAGAACACTCTGAACATTTCTGATCCCTCTCTAAGAAGATCCTGTGTGCTCTCTCTTGCCTGTGGAACCTTGACTTAAGACGGATCTGGTCCCCTACATGCTTGCCAGCCCAATGGGACCTGGTGGTGACAAAGTCACAGAAATTGGGAATGAAATCAGTTTCCCCTGCCCATCCAGGGAAGCAGTTTGCTCCCTTTAAATTCATTGTCTCCAATAGGCACACTCAAAAGCTGTTAATTGGCATTGCTACACAGGCTATGAGCCGCTTGATCCCGTCTGGGACTTTGAGACAGTGTGGTGATTCCTCAGCTCTGGTTGGAAGATGGCATGCAGGAGGACATGTGGATCACTCCGTGCAGTAAACAGTGCCCTTCCTGATGGTTGTGTGCTTGGAAGACTGAGAGCAGGGTGTGGCATGGGCTCGCTGCATCGACTGCAAAGATAATACGCTGTTTTCCTTTGTGATTGTAGGAAAACCAGGATGGAACAGTACCCTTCAAATGACATTTACCCTCATCAGTCTCGAAAGCTTTAAAAAAAAAAAAAAACGAGAGACCTAAGTGGGCATGGAATGGCATCACTTTTGAATGCTTGCATTAAACTCTGCCCTCAGATAATCAGACTTCAGGAAAGCAACAGAGATTCAAGTGATCATCAGTGTAATTTAGAGCTGAGGGGCAGGCAGAAGCCAAGTGAGAGGGCTTCCCCCGAATCGCTACCATGAAAAGGAAGAAATGACATCAGCATTGTTGGCTCTGAAAGGAGCCATTGTGTGTGGCCATGAAGCGTTGATAAGATGGTGTGAAAGGTTATAGAAATAAGAGCAGAAAGTGCGGTGAAACTTGAACTTGGGGCAGTGTGGGTTGTCCATCAGGAAAGTCTTAATCTTAGCAACCGGATTTATTTGACTTTGATACAGCTTTCTGGCACAAGTGTCAGTGACTTGCGGCACCAGAGCTTAAGACAAAGCACTTCGTTTAATTCCACAGTGTGTGACGCTGTGTAGGCAGAGAATCTCCCTGTCTGCCTCTGAGATTTCTCCTATTTCAGAGCATGACTGCCTTCATTTTTCACCGGTTCATGAGTCATTAACATACCCCGAACCTAAGTGTAAACCCACTTGAGAGAAAAATAAATACAATGCCAGTGTCTGCTTGACTAGGTTAGGGTTAGGATTGATCCTGAGAAGTAAGTTATTCTGTGAGATTTTGTCTTCTACAAAGTCTCCACTGAAGTTTTTTTTGGGTTTGCAGACCGCAATGAATGTCAAGAAATCCCCAATATCTGCAGCCACGGACAGTGCATTGATACCGTGGGAAGTTTTTATTGCCTTTGCCACACGGGTTTCAAAACAAATCCCGATCAAACCATGTGTCTGGGTAAGTATGTGACTATCCTTACATTGTTTTCTTTGTTTCTTGTCGAAAAATTCATTGGTACCTGAATGTGTGCGAAATATAATACTGAGTCTTTCAGTAATTATTTTGCTGTTTACGGGGTAAAAGTTGACAGGTGTACAGCAGGAACATCCTGTTTAATCTGTGGCAATCTGAGCCTTATAAATCTCTTCCTCGCTATTCCTGAGGCTGTTGGTGTAGGCAAAAAGGGTTTTTTTTGGGGAGGGACCGAAGCTAGGACCTGTCTCATAGGAGGCATGTTCTCTGCCACTGGGCCACACTTCCTACCCTAGAAAACCGCTTGCCTCAAGGATAAATAGAGAAGGATTTGGAGACAAAATTTAATTTTTATCAGTGCTACTTAGTCATTATCTTTGTTTTTATGTGAGTTCACATTATTGGAACAAAGGTCAGCTTTTGAGCGTGTATGAGCAATTTTTAAGGAAAGGTCTGTAGTTTGTAGCAGGCCCTCAAAGGCAAATTTACAGATCCTACAGAGGAAAAAAAGAAAAGAAAGAACCAAGGAATCATTTTTCTAGGTAGAAAAGAGCTGAAGCTTTTAAATCTCTTCCCTGGCTTCAGTGCTGTCAGAATGCCGACTTAGAAGGAACTTCAGATGTGTGATCCATCACTTTCTCACTTGCCCTTCTTTCTTTTCCTCCTCGAAAGCATCATGCATTGAGTCTTTCGGGGCCTTTAAGAACATGAATCAGGTTTGCAGCCGGAAGAGCAACTGTCATTACAGTAACATTTAAACTGGTTGCTGTGGGCTGTCAGTGGAACATTTCAGAAGCTTTTGTCTTCTCCACTCCATAACATGATCTGAGTTAAAGGAGCACAATGAGTCCTGCTCCTCCTGGGCAGCTAACCCCTGCGGCCAGGAGGTGCTGCTCGGTGCTTTCTCTGTTTTCCAACTGAACCTTCTGGAGCCCCCTCACAAAGAGTGCATCTTAACTGAGGTTTTCCCCGGCTTGGCTGGAGATGACTGGCTCAGGGCAGGAAGAAGCCCTTGATCGCTGGCACAGTGCAATGTAGTCAGTCCCTTTGGGGTCAGCAGTCACCTCCTGACTCAGGATCACAGATCATTCCTCTTCATGTCTATAGTTTGCAAGGAGAGGCTGTTACCCTCCCGCCGCTCTCTTCACCCTTCCTGCTTGCCCACCAACCCTGCATGTCACCTGCCTCGCTCTCTCCGGTCAATGGTGGCAGCCCCCTTTTATGCACCTGTATTTCCCCCTCGATATAGCGGATACCTCCTCTTGGTAGCTGCTGTGGTGACGCGCTAAAACATTTACGATGCCAGGATAGCTTTCCCAGAGAGCCACAGAGGAAAGTCACAGACCAATAAAAAGGAGAAGAGCAAAGCAGGAATGTAGGGGAAGAGGCCAGCAGAGCGCCGCTCCGTGGGGGCGATCGGAGTCCGTGAGGGGAGTTACATGTTCTCAGGGAAAAGTCAGGTTAGCTACAAAGCAAGGTTATTTCCTTGCTGATGGCCAAGTCATGCCAGGTGAGTCACTGCTTTTTGGTAAGCTGCAGTGAGAATCCTACAAGCTGGAGTGTGCCAAAGGTGGCAGCAAGTCAAGGACCTGATGCACACAGAATTTTTTCCACTTGCAAGTGAAAATATTTGAGAAGAGTGGTGAGGGTGGAGATTTCTGGAAGTCAATGGAATAAAATAACCCTTGTCTGCTCCGCGTGTCCTCAGCTTGCCCTCGTCCACATGCCCAGTGAGGCCACGCCTGGCCCCCACGGCTGAGGACTGCCTCGAAGCGTTCTCAGCCAGCCTGAGAACTTGCATCCCAAAACACCCTTTCACTTCAGACACCGCATGACCCTGTTTCTCTGTGGCTTTCCTTCCAACTAGACATCAACGAGTGCGAGCGAGACGCCTGCGGGAACGGGACCTGCAGGAACACGATCGGCTCCTTCAACTGCCGCTGCAACCACGGCTTCATCCTTTCGCACAACAACGACTGCATAGGTGCGTGCGCCACGCAGGGCACCCCGACGGGAAGGCAGCGCCCGCAGGCTCTCTGTCGTTGGTAGTGTCACCTCCACGGCGGGTGCTGTTTCTCTTTCTTTCTTTTAAATATTTGCCATCCTACGCAGAGCAGTTGGTGACAGGACTTGTCGAGGAGCAGGATGTGCCTGTCAAATGTCAGCTGTAGTAACCCCATCCATTACTGTTATTGAAATGCCCATTAGCGCCATGATTTTTATCTCTACTTTGCTGTGGATTAAACCAATCTCAAAACAAATGGAACTGATAAAGCTTTCAAACACACAAAAGCAATTCTTTCTGTAGAAATCACAGGATGTGGGGATTATGTCAGCCTCATTATCTAGGTGTTTCTCTGAAGTCTTCCTTAAATGAATCAGTTATTGGATGCATAAAATTCCCTTTACGAGACATGCTAGGGGACAGTCATGAGCCAAACATCATACGAAGCTGGAAGCTAATTTTTCATACTTCTGCCTACAAGAATACTAAAGAATGCCTTCGGTTAAGTTGTGTATTAGTGATCAGTGTTAGCTTTTAAAACTACAACCTAAAGGAAGGTCAGGCTGAAAGTGATGTAAAATTCTAATGTGCATCATCAGCCTCTCACGTAATAGTGAAATCTTGCTACAGTTGATAGGTGGATGAGCTGTGTCTCTTGGTACAAACTTGAGTTCCATCATGATCTTTCCTGTTTGGGGGCTAAGGCCACAAAGGCCAGTGGAATCCAGACTAAGTATGGCCAGGAGGGATTTTGATGTTTTCTGGGGAATATACGGAAGGTAATTTTTCTTTTCTTGGGCAGATGTTGATGAGTGTGCAACCGGAAATGGGAACCTGTGCAGGAACGGCCAGTGCATCAACACCGTGGGGTCGTTCCAGTGCCAGTGCAATGAAGGCTACGAGGTCGCTCCTGACGGCAGGACCTGTGTGGGTGAGTGCGGGGCTCAGACGCCGCCTGGGGAGATCTGCGCCCAGAGACTGTTCACAGAGCCAGCCCTGGCGTCCTCACCCTTCCGCTTGAAGACCCAAGGAAAAAGTCAGAGTGGAATTACACTGATCTTGCCTGAAGGGACCATATTTTTTTTTTTATTTAAAAAAAAAATATATATATATATATATAGCCAGGCACAGTGACACATCCCTGTAATGCTAGCACTCAGGAGGCTGAGGCAGGAGGATCACCATGAGTTTGCATGGGCTGCATGGTGAGTTCAAGGCCAGCTTGAACTACATAGTAAGAACTTGTCTCAAAAAACAGAACGCACACACACTCATCAATACATACATCGCTTCCCCTTTTATTTTTAAAAATCAAGTCATTATACACACAGAAAATGATAATTGTTAAATTTGCTGGTTGTGATTATCTCTCTTATTTTATTTAAAATACATTTGTAGTAGCCTCACATAATCTTCTAAGTGGCCTTACAGTCTTTGTATCCTCTGACTTTTCCCATGGAACACTTTTCTAGAAACTGTTCATTTGTGGCAGATAGAATGAAACGTGGCTGTTACATTGCACACTTTGGGGAGCTGATAAGGCTCATTTTTTATTGGGTTATTTTTCTCTTTGTGGAATTTCATAGATGTTAATGAGCTTTAGGTGCTTTAATTAATTCCAGTGTCTTTGAATTTGACATGCTGGATGGAATTCACACCAGTAAGAACCTCTTCATTCTTTTTTCCCTTTTCCCTGCAGATATCAATGAATGTCTCCTGGAGCCTAGGAAATGCGCCCCGGGCACCTGCCAGAACTTGGACGGGTCCTACCGCTGTATCTGCCCGCCCGGATACAGCCTGCAGAATGACAAGTGCGAAGGTGGGTGGGACAGGAGGGCCCTGGGGTTTGGAAACGGGCAGCACCCCAGGGTTCCCACAGCCAGAGTTTCGTCTTGTCATTGGAATACTTCCAGGTTAGAGCCCGTCACTTCCGGCCTCATCCTTCAGGCAAGACCAGGGCAGATCATCCTTAGCTGAAGTCTGGTTACTTTTCTCTGTGCCCGCAGCTAGCTGGTCACAGCCCTGATGCTTGCACTGTGCTTTTTTAGAGTTTGTGAAAATGCTGCCTCCCCACTGCCAGCATCCTGAATTACCTGTGCTCCACTGGCCACAGGTTAGAGTTAAAAATAACCGTGAATCCAGCTAGAGTCAAAGGACACAGTCAGGCTCAAATCAAAGTGGTTCTGTAATTTGTATGTGTGTGCTGTGTTCACCTAGCATGGTGGAGGTAAAGCCTCAGGAAGTGTTACAGTACTGCTCTCCCTTTATCTCAGCACATGTGTCATGGCACAGTGAGGAACGTGAATTGCTAATACTTGATAAATAAAGAGGGTTGAATGGATTTTCAAGATATCACCTCCCTCATGCCGCTGCTTTGAGCAGGTCTGTCACCCCCAGTGAGTGAAAATTTGCTCCACTTCTAACATTGTCAAAGACTGACCTTATTTACTGTATGATTAATAGGTAATTCCTCTAAAATGAATACAACGGAGATGTACAGAAAATGATTTGCCAAATGGTCAGTAAATGGGCCCATTCTATATATTTGTCCTCATTATCAAGAAACTGACACAAGCTAATATTTACTCTAATAAAAAGAATCAGTCTGGTGTGGTGGCACACATCTGTAATTCCAGCACTTTGGAAGGCTGGGGCAGGAGGATCGCAAGTTTGAGCCCAGCCTGGGCAACTTACCAAGACCTCTCAAAATTAAAAAATAAAAAAAAAGTGGGGTGCTGAAAATGTAGTTTGGTATGAAAGCCCTGCGATCAAATGCACATTACTGATTAAAAGAAAAAGAATTATAGCAATAGTGACAGAAACAGTCAAGAAAAATAATTAAGCATTTTACAAAAGTTAACTTTTCTTTTAAGAATGTGGGGGTGGAGAGAGTATGGGAATGCAGTAATTTAATCAAGAGCGGTTCAGATTCATTAATAAATCACAAGGAACACAACACAGTTATAGCTTTAACCTCATAACATGGAATGATGCAGAAGTTCATTTTGCATTGTACAAGAAGATAAACACTTGGCATTGCACATTTATAGAACGTCAGCTGTGTGGTACTTACAATATTAAATCAGGATAATGGAGTTCATTTCTGAACTCTTCCATAGTGGGAACTTCTGGATCGAATGCTTTGCAAAACGTGAAATAAGGAATCCTATGATATAAGAGATACTCAATATTAGCATTGCTCAGAATCAAGACTCGCTGCTTTCTTCCCTATGAATTCCTGCCGAATTTGTTGGAATACAGTGACTAAACTTTTCCTAAAAGTAGAGTGATCATGTAATTTACTGGCCAACCCAATATAATTTTGAAAGTGAAAAAGGACACCATGAATCCTGAAATCACATCAACACTCAGACACAGAAACTGGGACTCTCCTGGCCAAGTAGGACACAGGGTCCCCAAGCCATCGTGAATCCACCACGGGCCGCCATTCACGGGAGCCAAGATGTATGATGCACTAAGGAAATATGTCACCTTCAGGGTGTGGTATGCTCCTGCTATCTGTAAGATGAAAAGCACAGTGTGTCGAACAAGACATTGTTGTGTCGTCAGCAAAGTCACACTGCAAACCCCTTAGGAGTCTCCGTCCTGTGATGACCTTCACTTCCTATTACGTGGGACTGTGCTTGGCTTCATGAATATTAGTGTCCTTGTAGACTGCTCTAGGGCTCCCGCATAGGATGCTGGTGGATGAATGAGGGAAGTGAGCCTGGTTCAGGAGCCTACATCTCACATGGAGATAAGCCTCAGAATTTCTGCTTCCTGTCCACTGGCAAAGTGGGAGTCTACAGTTTCCTTACTTTCTTCCTGGCCTGACGTGGTATGAAATTATTCCTACTTTTCTCCTTACCAAGCGACTCCTCCTGAGAAAGAGCAGTTTGTCATTGCACGTCTTAGAAGGTGCTAGCAGAGTCCATGTTCACACCAAGAACTGCCAGACATGATGTCTAAAAGTCATAACCTAGAAGTGCCATGCGCAGAGTTATGCCGTGGGAAGACAGCTTTGTGCCTGATTCCGGTGGTGTCCCTGCTGTGCTCCAACTTTGTCTGACGCGTGTCCTTCTTGTAGATATTGACGAGTGTGTCGAAGAGCCAGAGATCTGCGCCCTGGGCACCTGCAGCAACACGGAGGGCAGCTTCCGCTGTCTGTGTCCGGAAGGGTTCTCCCTCTCCTCCACCGGAAGGCGGTGTCAAGGTAACCGCCTCCCAGCACCCTGGGTCTCCAGGTTGGGTGTGATCGAGTGTATGTTTTAAAGGAGGCAGAGCTCTGGTTCTTTGCGAGGGGGGCGGTGGAGAGTGTTCGTTCGCTAGCAGTCTAATGCTTACCATATGGCAGAAGGTTCAGCTTTACTTTTAAGGTTAGAACTATCCATCACGTTATGGTTGCTTATGTGACTGTCTGATGCTTAAATCCGTCTCTCCCACTAAGAACGCAGATACTCACAGGCAGCCAGTGGGATCACCACGTGCCCCTGAAATGTCAGAGCCTGGCGACGTGTACCCCAGCCCTGACCGGGATACACACGGGCACAGACCTAGACCTTCAGACAGAAAAAGTGCAGACGATCCCATTTGCCCCAGGATAATGCGCCTGTCCCATTCGTCATAAATTCTGTAAGGAAAAAGAACTTTAAAGTCATCAGGATTACTGCTGGGTCACCATTCATCCTCAAAAATAATGCTTGTCAGCTGTTTTGGGACAGATTTTCAAGGGATGGCCAAGTTGGCTTTCAAATTAAAAAAAAAAAAAAAAGCAGAAATAGCCTAAACTTCAACATAACACAGTATATGATTACATCTCAAAACTATTTAGACATTTCTAAACAATGTAATTTTTAGGTGGCTGTCTACTTATGTGAACTAGTTTAATGAATTCTAGGGGAGGGGTCCACAAATATGTAGATTTTTTTTTTCCTTTCCAGTGTCTACTGTTGGATTCTTATTGCTTTGGTGTTGAATTAAGGTTGTTTTTTGGTTTGGGCTGTTTTGTGTGTGCATGTGTGTATTTGTGTGTGTGTGTGTGTGTGTGTGTGCGCGCGTGCGTTTGGCTTTTCTTACGTATTACCAAATATTAAGGACTGGATCTCATTTAAGATTCCAAAACTCGAGTTCAGGGTCCCGACCCCACGGTTTTTCAGTCTGGGGCAAATCATTTAATGGTTTGGAGGCTCAGCTTCTTCATCTCGAGCAACAGCAGTGTCTGCGACCCCACGACAGAGCTCTGTCTGCCTCCCCGAAGTCTCTCATCATTCGATCCCGTTAGCTGTACTCCTCAGCTTGGAAGTAGGAAGGAGAGCTGAGAATTCTCTACTTGTTTTGATCTTGGAGGGAGCTCTCAGGGGTCCCCAAGGATTTTGGGGTGGTGAGTGGGGAGGAGCTTGATCCAGCCCAGCCCAGTACAGCTGACTCCCACACGCTTGTGTGTGTGGCCTTGGGTGCAGTCTCAGCTTGGAAAAAAGCAGCAAGAGTGCAGGTGTGAGTCTGCCGATGTGGCAGCCAGAGGCTGTGCATTCTGCTTGCGCTGGCCTGTCACAGCGCAGGCTGGCGGTGCCGGAGAACCGGCCCAGCTGTGAGCAGCCCCACACATGCGCAGCCCCAGGAGGCAGAGCCAGAAGGGAGGAATGCGAGCAGGGAAAGTGGCTTTCGTAGTGCTGAGGCAGCTTCAGAGTTCAGAGAGGGCTCTGTGCAGAGGGACTGGTAAGCCGGCGTCTCTGCCAGCCCAGCTGAAATGCATGCGTGGGCCCAGCTCTGGCTACCAGTGCCAGGCACCTCTCGTCATGAACCATTCCAGACGATCACACAAGCAGAAATCGTGACTCTCCCACAGGGCACAGATTTTGCTACAGCCCAGAAATGAAAACCTATGTTTTTCTTGTACGATGATGAAATAGGAGTCAGAATTCCATTGGGGTGCAATGAGAGAATTTCCCAGAACTGTGGATTATGTTTTTGAAGCTGCAGTTGCCATCAGGTGGACAGCTAAAGGAAGGGAGCTTGAGTCTGGGCCTGCAGTGGTGTGGAAGAGGGCGGGCTGGGTCCTGGAGTGAGGTAGGCATCGGGTGGAACAAAGAATGAGACTTTTCACACACCAGGAGCAGACCACGCATGGGTCTAGGTTTAAAAGAAACACTAGAGACAAAGGAGAGAGCTGTGTTTCAGTATATTTGTTGGAGCATCTTTGTGAGTAGTCCTTGGATTATATCGCAGCCATAGTAAGCCTAAGCAATAAAAACAATGCTGATGAATACAAAGCAGTGTATGTGACAAAGAACCTGAAGAATGAAGGATATCAAAAGGCATCTCTCAGGAAATGAAGATTTGCTAGATCTTGAAATTCTTCAGCAAAGCTGAGAAACTCTGGGTGTCAGGAGAAGGACAGGATTTTGCTGCTTTTGACCTTCAGAAGGGTCACTGGTTGAAAGATGACAGGTGGAAGTGGGGTGGGAACTGTAGCGAGGACTTAGCTGAAAGGGTTGGTAGGCATTGAGGAGTTGAACAAGTTCTTTGGGGAGGCTAGCTGCATGGGACTTCCCAAGCTGGTTAAGTATGATAGGTAGATGGATAGATAAGATAGAGAGATGATAGGCAGAGAGATAAGATAGGTGATAGATATTCTTAACTTTAATTCATGAAGACTTCTGTGATCTTTGGCAACTCTGTTACTTTTTACATAGTTTCCTTTGCCATAAAATGAAAGCTGGGGAAATTGTCTCAATAAAAATGTACAGGGGGCGATGGTAGCTTGCTTCCTGGGACTGAGCAACAGTGCTGGGAGAATAAAGACGGCAGAGGCGGTTAGAACTAAAGAGAAAGGGATTGGACAGAACAGATTTGAAAGCATTCCTTTAATATGATCGGAGTGGAGTCATGCAAGACCTGGAAAGTTTAGTTTGAAGGAGGACATGTTCCAGACCCCTGCGTGTGCTCGCTTCTTAAAAGTCACCCAGTTTGTACTATAAGAAATGGAAATGTCAGTTTCCAAAATAATGTCGAGCAGTGTTGGGGAATTTTATAAGAAAGGGGTTCCATCTTCCTTAGTCACCAAACAATAGTCAGTATTAAAGAAATACATACATTCATTGAAAGATTGTCCTACCCACCTCTGGCCCTGAACTCATCTTTCCCTCTCTGTATCAAAGATGGAACACGGGTGTGGCTGTGTGTGCATGTGTGTGAATACCCACGCAGCCCCTCTGCCACTTGGTATCCAGCAAGCTGCCACCCCTCTGACTGCCTGTCGTAGTTTTGCCAGTCCCCCAAATGACCCCTGCTTTACTTGCTGTATCCCTGTGACCTGAGCTTTTCCTTGGGTTCTGGGTCTTAAGAGGGCAGCGTCCACAGCGAAGTGTGCTATCCCAGTAAATACCCGAGGCTACCTAGTGTGCATGCTACATCTTACACAAAACCCGGCAAGCACAGCTGCGGACGAAAGGGTTTGGGGGCTGATTCCAGCTGTCACTGTTCCAATCCTGACGTCCCCGGCGGGTGTGGTCTGTGTCGAACTTGATTAGGACACCAGGTGATTTTGAAACACTGGCTACGCTCACAGCGGGGTACTCGCTGTGTTGAGGAGGGGACGCGTTTGACACGGCGCGTGTCCTGCCCTTCGCTCTCACACGGCGGAGCCTCACTGGGCAGCCACTGACTGGCCCGGGGGATTTACACTGCAGATCTCAGGATGAGCTACTGCTACGCGAAGTTCGAAGGAGGGAAGTGCTCTTCGCCCAAGTCCAGGAACCACTCGAAACAGGAGTGCTGCTGCGCCTTGAAGGGGGAAGGCTGGGGCGACCCCTGCGAGCTGTGCCCCACGGAGCCCGACGGTACGTGTGACAGCTGCTTTCTCCCGGCCCCGTGTGCATGTGGACCGAGACCAGGGGCTTTAGAGGGAGCGAGGCGGCCCGGCTGTCAGTCCCATCCGAATGTCCCGTAAAAGGCGACTGCGTTTCGGGAGCTGGGTAGTTGCCATCTAATGACCTTAGGAGCCAGATGCCGAGGACGAAGCGCACACCTTGGGTGGTCTCGTCCAGCCGCGGAGTCTGGGCGGGTCTGGGCTGTGGTCTCTGCACGTGCACACAGCGTGGCTGCCACGACTTGCTCGTGTGGCTGCCGCTCCACCTCCTGACGCGCGCCCGTGTCCTCTGCAGAGGCTTTCCGCCAGATCTGTCCCTACGGAAGTGGCATCATCGTGGGACCTGACGACTCCGCAGTTGGTGAGTAGCCTGGGCTGGGGTCTCGGCCGTGCCGCTCAGCCCCGCAGACTCTTTCTCTTGACCTCCCCACAGCCGTCTTGAAAAACATCAAGCGCTGCTTTTTTATTTCGCTTAGATACCAACTGCATGGTGACGTCACACACTGAGTGATCAGACACGGAGAGTGTCTGTCGCATAGTCTATCTCTGTGTGTCAAGAGAAATACCTTGGCATTCACTGTCTTTTCCTCCTTTGCTTAAGACATGGACGAGTGCAAGGAGCCCGACGTCTGCAAACACGGGCAGTGCATCAACACGGACGGCTCCTACCGCTGCGAGTGCCCCTTCGGCTACATCCTCGAAGGGAACGAGTGTGTGGGTGAGTGCCGCCCAGTGGCTTCCTCCGGAGCCGACCGATTAGCGAGTAAGCGGGACAGCGCTGGCGCTGGCAGCTGTAACTCCCCAGACGGGACTTCACGTTCCAACCCTCCGTTCTTCCTCCTTTGCGAGCCACCACTGTGTGCCAGGCATAGCGCTGGACTCTGAGACCACTGCAGCGGGGGCACCAAGCAAGGACAGTCCTTCCTTCTGGGGACCCCATAGTCTGATGGGCAAGACAGACACTGGACACTTTCAAGGAGATACTGGAAAGGAGGTCATCCTAAGGAAACTCTTGGTGAAATTTAAAAAATGGTTAATGGTCCTCATCTGGTATATAAACACAAAACCTTACCTGGATTTTATGCCTTTAGTAGTACCAAAGGCTGTCCACCCAGCATGAATTCCTCTTGTTAACCTTCCTATTAAAATTTTCAGCCATGGCTCCGATGGTGGGCCTTTGACCTTTAATCTGCACTTATTTCAAGTTCAACTCAAGCATTATGTTTATTTTTCTAACAATTCCAAAGCAGTTCAGTGTCACCTGAACTATAGTGGTATAAATAATGAAGGTTTGTCTGCGTAAATTAAAAAGTGTTCTTTTCATGCAAGGAGCCAGGGTGTCAAGATTCCGGCCCCAGCTATGCCTTGGGATATAATATTATTCATGTGAAGTAACTCATTTCTAATTAGCTTTTCAACTCTAAGATGCAGTGACATTATTATGACTTTTACTAACAGGAAGGGGAAATAGTACCTTTGTGTTTTGTTTTGTTTTTGGAGAAATAATATCCTTGACTGTGAAATATAAGTTCATAGAGGCCCGAAAGCAAATCTTTTGATGTATTCTTTTCGGACTCTTCAGTTAGTGCTGATGTGTGTGTAAAAGGGGCCTCTGACATAGGGTCTCCCTCCCGTGTCTCTTGCCTCTACTTCCTGACTTCAGGGCCCCAACAGAAGGATATTCCTTGACAGCAGTCCACTACTCTTCCGAGCTTTAGATAGCTAAAATAACAAAGTTATTTCTAAGAAAATTTCCTCTCCCAAGGAAGGGTCAGAATTAAGAGCAGTGAGTGTTCAGGTGGACAGGATAGGAGGCTTGTATGTAATTTTTTAGGTCCCTCTGATAAGATGTGTTCTCTCTCTGTGATTGGTTAGCAATGTCAGGCCCTAAAGATATTTTTTCTAGCCTTTCTTCAGCCTAATAGGAACCATCTGGTTTTAGCAAAAGCAACAAAATCTGCTTGAATCTTGATTTTATCCAGTGTATTAATTCTCCTTAACCTCTGGTCTCTTATTTTACATCAGTTTAGTCTTCTAGTTTGTATCTGGCAAGACTCCACCATGGCTGAGGCTTCTTGTAGAGTGATGTAATGTAGGGCCAAACCCAAGGTGGATTTCTATCTTTAAATGAGCAGAAACTTCAGACTTCGTGGAGGGGCCTTCTTGTTTTAACCACTGGAGGGTCCACTCCTCATAGCAGACAGGCTCTTCCCAGTGCGGGTGCAGGGGAACACACAGAAGGGCAGTGTACGCTCTGTGACCCAGGCGCCGTCCCCGCCAGTGTCACAGAGCAGGCAGATGCAGCTGTAAACCTGATGACAGGACGTGCACATTCCTTTCTTGCCAGGAGAATGCACATGACACAAGACTTTCCCCCCAGCGCACGCTGGCGGGATGACAGGCTTATCTGTGTCCGGTTGTATCTCAGTGCATCTTTTGTGTTTCTTCCTGGTCGCGTGCAGACACGGATGAGTGTTCCGTGGGTAATCCTTGCGGCAATGGGACCTGCAAGAATGTGATTGGAGGTTTCGAATGTACCTGTGAGGAGGGATTCGAGCCTGGCCCGATGATGACGTGTGAAGGTAAAAACCCAGAAGCCCCCAAGAGTTGGTGCCCTGTGCCGACTGCTTAATACTGAGTACTGCTTGGTTGTACAAAATAAGGAATATTCGAGCCCAGCGGGTCATTCCCTCATTTACTCTCTGTGTGGCCCCCTCTGCGCAGAACATCCGAGAAAGATATAGGTGGCTCAGGTCACACTGGGTATTGCGCACAGCACCGATGAGGCGTCCCCGTGACTTGTATTTGGATGCACCTCCTATCCTCTGTCTTTTCTATTTCCTCTTCTTTCTCTTGGTCTCCTATGATCTCATGCTTTCCCCCCTTTATCTCCTGTGAGCGCTTTCTTTTTCTTCTCTCCTTTCCTATTGGTAGAAACATTTTCATACTGCAATCACAACCAATGTCCTGTAGCGATCTGGAGGTGACCATAGCACACACGAGGTTGCCTGAACCGCATAGGCATCTAAAAAGGAACTATCAGTTTGTCGGGTAGGAGGTTTGGAAAGAAGGGCGAGTCCAGAAGAGCGGTTCTCAAAGGTGGTCCCTATATCCTCGGCCTCAGCATCACAGGGAACCCATCAGAGATGCAGATTTCCGGGCTTCACAGCAGATCTCCTGAGTCAGAAACTCTAAGGGGTGGAGGGGTAGAGGCCCTCCAGGCATCGGACAGATACACTGTCCAGCTGAGAGTCACTGGCCTAAGAATGAAGTAGGAGGTGGGGCAGGCAGAGGGCAAGGTTAGCATTAGAGGGGGCTCTTCATCAGACATGCACCCACTTGGCGAGCTGTCACTGAGCCCCTAGAGGTTCTGACTGAGTCATGATCTTGGCTCCAACTTGTGCTCTGTCTGCATGGCTGGTCTGTGGAGTATAATGAGTGGTGAGGTGGTGTCTTTAACCCTGCTTTCCCAAAACATATTCTGATGGTTCCAAACCATGACGGCTACAAAAATTTCCATGTGTTGAAGGCTAGGACCTGGGCATCTAGGGAGCTAAGTCTCTCTGAGTATAAAAGGATCCCAAGCACTGATTCTCAGCAGAAGAGTCACAGTTGACTCACAGGAACCCCAGAGTACACCAAGCAGGAGGGAGCTCACGGTATTGGGAGGATTGGCTTCTATTCGGATGTGAGCCCTCCAGGCCAGGATTTAAGAAAAGTCTCCACATGTAGGGTGATCTGTAGTTTCTAATCCACCAGAACAACCATTAATAATTACACCGAGACAGCAGACGTAAACATGGACTGTGCTGTCCTCTCTCTTTTCCTCTCTCTCTCCTCCTTCTTCCTGCCCTCTATCTTTCTATTGTTGATGCTCATACTTTATTATTTTCTTACTTTCTTTTGCTGCAGATATCAATGAATGTGCCCAGAACCCTCTGCTTTGTGCCTTCCGATGTGTGAACACCTATGGGTCATATGAGTGCAAGTGTCCCGCTGGGTATGTGCTGAGAGAAGACAGGAGGATGTGCAAAGGTGAGCTCTCCTCGTTAGAGATGATGACCGACTTCCTGTCAAGCTTCCCTTAGCAGCAGAGGACTAGGGACCGGGAACGTGGTCCTTGTGCCATTTAGGTGTTGTCCCTGTGCAACTTCAGCTTGGAGTCCAAGGCTGCACTGCGCACCTTTCTTAGTTCACTGCACATTGGATGCTAAGGGGCACCAGTCACCAGGATACAAGAAAGGGGGTCGGGCAGGGATACAGCTCAGCGGCATAAGCACCTGCCTGGCAAGTGCAAGGTCGTGAGTTTGATTCCATGTAGCCCCCACCAAAAAAGAGACAAAAGATAAAATAATAATCGTACTACTGTATGGTGAATACTATGGGAGTTCTATGTGCAGATGCTCTGGGGACACAGAGGCGAGGATGTCGTACTTTGAGATGGTGTCCCGCAGAGATTCTACTTCAGTTAGACCGAAGAGATGCTGACCAGGCTCCCGTCACGTCCATAGCAGGAGGAGGCTGGTCCCACGCTACTTAGAGGCTCCCATGTGGCATCTGCTTCTCAATCCTTAAATGCAGTTTTGCTTTGGAGGAGGAAGTTTTCTTAAGTGGGAGCTCCCGACCCGATGCAGGAAAAAGTCCAGAGTTCTCAACTCCAAACATGAGCAAGGGAAGAATGAAGAGGAGGCGCAACAGGAGGGAGAGCGAGGAGGAAGCTCAGAAAGCGGGAGTGGAGGGGATACTTGAGGACTCCAGGCTTCCTGTCAAAGTGTAAACCCCAAAGCTCCCGTT
>RJWM01011392.1:0-60007 GCA_004363535.1 Dasyprocta punctata
GCGCCCTGTGTCGCGGGCAGCAGGCGGCCTCTGTCATCTCTGCCGCTCTGGCTTTCCATGGGCGGTAGCAGGTTTCTTTTTCATGATGTATAAATAGAATTGAAAGTCTTCTTACGGGTCTTTATGTTTTGTTTCTTCCTTTTTTACACCATTGCAGCAACTGTTTGCAAAGGGTTTCTGTCCTGGCTCGACTTCTCGGGGCGCGGGATCCCACGGGGCCCGTGACACGGAAACTGCTTGGTGTAATCCGTCCGTCATTTAAGCACTGAGCCTCCGTTTCCAGCTCATTTCAGGACTTCGGTTTTTACATCCAGAACCAGAGGTTCTTTTTCCTTGACTCATACAAGTATCTCCTGAGCGTCAGGAGGGCCCGGCGCGGTGTTCTCACTCGGGAGGAGCTGGGCCTTTCCTCCCGGCCCGGGCTCGAGGTCGGCTGCAGGCGCGAAGCAGGCGTGTTTAAAAGTCGCCCGAGTGGCCTCAGGGCCACTGTAGCCTACAAGAGATCCGTGCCAGTCAGCAGTTTTTTCCTCAGCATAGAAGGAGTCCTTAGAGTTTTGCACTACCTGTTGCAATATTCCACTTTAAGTTTATTGGCTTCCCCCTCAGAATGGGATACTGCACTTCACTGATTTGGGGCGGAGGGGCGTGGTCCCACAAACTTTTGCACTGAGCTACATCCCCAGCCCTTTTTATTTACTTTTATTTATTTTTTATTTTAAGACAGGGTCTCCCTAAGTTTTCTAGGCAGGACTCGAATTTGCTATCCTCCTGCCTCAGCCTCCTGGGATACTGAGATTAAAGGCATGTACTGCCTCGCCCAGCCTGATTTTCAGTTTCTGTATCCGTGGTTTTCTTTTTTTAAGAAAAACTTAGGTGGCTACTTTTTGTTTGTTTGTTTAAGTCAGATCTGAGTCAGGAGGGTCCCACCCACAGATTTTTAAACTTAGCACAGCTGCGTAATAGAAATAAAATTCAAGGAACAAATGCCTGTCAAATACATTTTTAGTTGTTTTTGGTTTGGAAACAGAGTTTTACTTTGTAGTTCAGGCTGGCCTTGAACTGACTATTTAGGCCAAGCCAACCCCAAACTTGCAGTGATCCTCCTGCCTCAGCCTCCTGAGTGTTAGGATTACAGGTGTGCACCATACCCAGCTCATATTTATAATTTAAAATTTTTCTCATTCTCTATGATGAAAGTGATCATCACGTATATTTAAAATGTACCAATAAAATCTGAGTGAAGCAAAAATAAATAAAATTTTTCTCATACCTACATGAAGGATGCCAGATGAATAGGATTAATTAATCAGTATTTTATTTCATGTAGTTGATTAGTCACGTGCCCACACTGCGTGACCAGTGTGAAAATGTTGATAAAGTGCACATTCTTCTCTGCACATTAAGTGCTCGCAGTCCTGGGTGACTCTTACACACGTAGCGTGATCAGTTTGGACTGGCCGTGGTCCAGGGCTCCAGCTGGTGGCCACTGGCCCCTCTGTCCAGTCCCGCAGTGCTTACCTTGCAGGGTAAACGCCGCCTGTGTACCACTGCGGGAAGGGATTTGAGTGCCCTGGTGAACGTTAGCTCGCAACTCTTTATACTCTTAGCCCTCATCCTGCTGACAGCAGTCAAACCCAACATGATCGAGTTGCTGTGTTTTTCCCTTTTCGGTTTCCCCAAGGCTCCCCAGAAGCTGGTTGGTGGCAGAAGAAGGCAGCCCTGAGCGACGGTCTCCTTTCATGCAGCGGCCGCCTCCTTTGCGGCAGAGAGGACTTGGCACGCAATCGTGTCTGTGACGGCCGGGAAAGCTCGCTGGGGCCATTGTGGCCCAAGGCCTTCCTGTGAGAGCGCTGTTAACGCTTCGTGCCCCATCTTAAAAACCAGTTTTATTTGCGCTGAAATACGGCGATTGCTTTCCCTCGCTACTTCCGGTGGGAAGGGCTCATCAGATGTGAGCCTGCTGGCTTCACCCCGGGGTTCCGCGCCACCCCGGAAGGCTGGGGACAGTGACGCTCCCGCTTCCCAGCGGTCCAGCGCCCGGGCTTCCCTGACCTTGACCGTGCAGGCCCCGGCCGGGCCCCGTGACCCCCTGGGTGCCGTCTTCTCCTTCCGCCAGACCTTGTGCTGCCCTCCGCCCTGGTTCTGAGCTGCTCCATCCTGCCCCTTCCCGTGTCCAGTGCCCTCAGTGACCCCCGGCCCTGGGACTCGGGGAAGGACAGCCCGCTGCCGCGCTCTGGGCTCTGCACACAGACCCGGGAGGGGAGGGTCGTCTTAGGTGTCCGCCGCCCGCCCTGGTTTGTTTCCCTTCTGTTCCCTCTGCCTGTGCAGCCGCACTCGGCTTGCTGAAGCTGGGAGTGACCGGGAGGCGGTCAGCAAAGCTTCGTCCCTTGGAATGGGGTGGGGACGGTAGCCCTCAGTTCCGGCCTCCTCTACCTGCCCTGCAGCCATGGATCTGTGGTCGTGTTTGTGCCTTCAAGCTGCACCGCCTCCTTCCAATTATCAGCCTTGGAGTCTTGCTGTACCCCTGTACCCTGACAGTGACTGGGCCCAGCGGGTGCCCACCGGCAGGACCCTGGGCGCCTCCAGCTCCCAGTTCCGGTGTTCTTGTCCCTGACCCACCCCCGCCCCCTCCTCCACCTTGGGCTCTGCCACCGTCACCCTGCTTGTGACCTTGGACCACTTCCAGCACAGGAAGCCTCAGGCCCGGCTTGCTCTGTTCTTCTGCTGATTTTCAAAGCAGGGTCTTCCGTTGGAAGGATTAAGAGCGCACAGAGGCAGAGGGGTGTGGTGGGGGTCGGGACACCAGTCGGATGGCCACGGCTTACAGCTTCATACCATCGAGTCATTTTTGCTTCCTGGCCTTTCCTTGGTTTCCCTGCCTGGAGCCTCTTGGTTCCCAGAGCGAATTGTCCCCCAGGGCCCGGCTCTTCCCTGGGGCTCACAGTGAGACTCTGTCCCTGCAGAGAAGGGGGATCCTTGTTTTTACTGCGGACAGCTCCGTATGACCTTAACGTCCCAGGCCTCGGTTTCCTTATTTGGACCTGGAGAGAGCAGCGTGTTCACAGCGTCAGGCATCAGCCCTCGGTTCCAGGACGGAGTGGACACTCAGTGACCCCCCTGGTTTATCTCGTCTGTCCGCCCAGATTTTAACTCTGGTCACCTGCACATCTCTAATTGCCTTTCCTTGATGGCTTTCCCTTCTGCCTTCTCCGTTTCATAACACATCTGGGGCATGATTAGTGACTAATAAACGGGAAGGCAATTATATGACTCTTGAGTCAGCCCTACAGGCTCAGATAATTAAGTTAAAATGAAGCTTAATTTAAGGTTCTGCATTACCTTTAATAGAAGCGTTGCACTTGAATATAAAATGGGTGTTCTGAAACTTTTCTCAAAAGGCACACGATGGTCCAAAATCGTCGGTGTTGCAGAGGAAACCAAAGCTCTTTAAAAATGTTCTCGGATCTCTGCCTAGCGTTGCTCGACCTCCGACCCCTGGATCCCCTGGCGGAGGCCAAGGCCCAGGCTCCGGCGGGCTGTGCTCGCTCTGGGCCCTTCTCTCCGGACTGCAGCCCTGACGAGTGGGAGCGCACGCCTGATGCCGTGTTGAAGGAAGAAACGCGGGCCCAGCTGGACCTCAGAACCTGGGTGCGAGCGGAGTGACTGTGAAGTCCAGTGGTAGCGGGGAGCACTGCCGTGCCGTAAGGAGGGTGCATCGGAGTCGGTGTCAGAAGTGCACGCATCATGAGACCATAATGCTAAGTGCGATAAACCAGACACGCGCTCGGCTACTGTGTGGGTTCTCTTATATAGGAAACCCAAGGTGTAAATGAATTAAAGAGCAAAATAAAAGACAGATGATGGAAAGCAGGGAGACAGATCTTCTGCAGATGGGAAGGGGCCGAGAGATGGGGAGAGAGGAGGGGAGGGAAAGAGAATTCTGAGGTGTCCAGCGCACGCAGCAACTCCCCACGAGTGTGGGCGCCGTGTGCTGCAAACACAGTCGTGGAGACAATGAAGAGTGGCATTTGCAGTGGCGCTGTATCCTCATCTGTGAAGGGTTGACTCCTGGAAGCTTCTTGTGAAAAGCTAAGTGTGTTATCTTTGTGTCAGCTGAGGCTGCTGGCCCTACGCCGTCTGCACCTACACAGCTGCCCCCTGCACCCCGCCACCCTGGCCTCTTCAAGCCTGGCGTGGTGGTGTGTACCTGTCATCCCAGCCGTCAGGAGGCTGAGGCAGGAGGATCACCACAGGTTGGAGGCCACCCTTGGCTACACAGTGAGTTCAAGACCAGCCTGAACTATATCGTGCCATCTTGTCTCAGGAACCAGTGAAGAATAAGAGTAAGGGAAACCTGTGCTAGTCATAAAAGAGGACATTAACGATCCAACACTCCGGGAAGTTGACTGCGCGGCGGCTGCTGTGGGGTGGAGGAGACCACTCGTCAGGGCCGCTGGAGGCCTCACCTAACGACCGGCAGGGAGGAGGGGACGCTGGAACCCGGGCTCCCCAGTGAGCCCCAGGACAGAGCCCAGCCCGGTCAGCACTGCGGGTCCAGTGCCCGGCATTTAGGAAGCGGCCTACCGTCTTCTGGGGTTCAGGACCCTCACAGAGGGGGGTCTCCACGGTCGTTGTGGGGGAGCTGCTGAAATAATTCTGTCTTGTCCGGCAGTGTGTTGGAGTGCAGGGGACGGGCTCCGTAGATTGTAGCCGAAGCCGCGTGTCACAAAGAGGATTTGAGTGTCAGGAGACAGTGAGAATCCCCACTGGTGTTCTGGTAAAGCCCGCGCTAAAGGGATTTGCAAAAATAAAAAAACTGAAACAGTGCTGCTTTTCTCATTAGCTGTTTTGTTTTGTTTAGAAAACGGTGGTTTTTCATAACCTACATTTTTATGTTACTGTGTAGTGGGTTTGCCCTGTTCGTTTAAAACGAATTCAGTAGTTCTAGATTTCTCCTTAATTTCCAGGGGATAAATATTGACAGACAAATCCGCACAGGCAGAAGCTCGCTCGGCCCCTGGGGTGGCAGCTGTCCCCTGCCACGGGACCGGCCGCTGTGCCCTTACACTGGGGTCCGCTCGGGGCAGAGTGGCTCACCGCGGAGGGCCACGCAGACACCTGGAGTGGCTTCGGGTCCCCGGCTCGGGCGCCAGTCCTGGGATGGGGCGGGGATCGCAGCCCGCAGGGCCGGAGCTAGGTCTCGGGTCTCGGGCACGGCCCGCAAGGCGGTGCGGGCGGGGAGGGGTCCTGGCGGCGGGCGAGGTGCCCGTGCCTTAGACGTCTGATGTGAGCGATGAGAGCGCGGAGCACACTCGTCCCTCTGGTTGGTAGCCCTCCTTCTGCTCCCCTTTACTTTTTGTTAGCTCGTGATACATAATGAATACACTGCGCGTGTCAGTCACACGGAGAGCTGGTGCGCACACGCGTCACCTCGGCCTTTTTATTCCCGGCTCCGCCTCTTCCCTTCTCCCTCCTCCCCTCCGTGCTTCTGTCTTCTGCCCTTCACTTTGCCCCTCACACGGAGACCATGCTAACTCACTGTCTTTTTAATCCATTCACTAGTATTTATTGAGCACATGCTATGTGCTCAGACCCAACTTAGCGTTGGTCATTACCCGCTGAGTCAGTGCCCCCCACCCATTTCACAGATGAGGAGAGTCCAGGACGCTCAGTGGGTGCCCTGAGCATACTTCGGGAAGCATCCGGAGCCCCCCATCCATACGCAGGCCACATCACCCCAGCGTTGCCCCAGCAGTCGAGCTTGGACGTTCGGGCCTGACTGCAGTGTTGGCCCCTTGCAATGCCCAAGCGGGTCTGGGGTCGAAGTCTGGGTTCACCACCGCTGCCTTCAGAGTCCCGGAGGGACGGGCAGGCGCTCAGGGCTTGCTTGGTTTAAAGCAGCCCCGCCTGGGGCCTCTGGCTATGCAGTCGTCTCCGGGTGGCCGGGTGCCCCTGTTTGGTGGAGCCACAGCTGGCCACGCTCACCAGGCAGGATGGCTTGGGACCAGGGGGCGGTGCGGGGGGGAGCGGGTGCCACACTGTGTGGGGTGGGAGGAGCGGGGACAGCGGGTGGAGCCAGCGTCAGCACTGATGCCCGCTTCCTGCTGTGCCTGGGGGACCCACTGCTCCCTGAGCACCCCGTGTCGGTGCCAGCCCCCCGCCCACGACGGTGGTGCAGGCCTCCTCAGAGCCGGGAGGACACACGTGGCGCTCCTCCTGGTCATCGGAATTGTGTCACAGCCAGGGACATCTGACAGCCACGGCGGCCTGCCCAGGCCCTTGGCTTGGCGGGATGCGGAGCTATCTGCTGCGCAGAGCGTGGACTTCAGGGCAAGCTGGGGCCAGAATCAGTGCGTCCGCCTGGGCGTGCGGGGCTTGGGCAGCCAGCCCGGCCCAGAGTGAGGCGAGCGCGGGGGTCTCCAGAGCCCGGTAAGGGAAATCCAGGCAACTGGAGTAATTCCCCGTCTCCCCGGCAGATGAAGTGGACACCCAGCCCGCTGGTGTGGACCCCAGGCCTCGCCCTGCAGGGCAGGGCCACACTGTGGGGCTGCGGTGGGCGTGGCTCTCGGCCCCTTCCCGGCAGGGGGCTGAGCGGCTCTCCGCCCTTCCCAGAACCACATCCTCCGACGGGGCGCCTTGAGCTCCGGCCAGGGCCAGCGGGTCATTTCTGGGAATGCTGCCCTGGGAGTGGCTGTCGGGCCCCTAAGTGGCACCACTTGGTGTCCGCAGGCGGTGTGGGTTTTATCGGCTGTGGTGTCAGAGCGGCTGTCACCTGCAGGCCTTCCCGGAATGGCCTCGTCCTGGAGAAAGGCTGCCTTGAGTCTCCACGGCTCTGACCACCACGCTGAGGTCTCTCTTTGTCCGCCATGACCCCTGGGTCAGGACAGAGACCACACAGTGCTTCACAGATGTCACATGCCATCGGGGACAGTCCAGGCGGTCAGCTCCGTGTCCAGGGCCACACAGACTTGGCCGTGCTGGCAGCAGCCTTGGCATCGGTGCTGGGGGAGCCGGGCCTTACCTCCGTGCCCAGCCTGGCCTGTCCCGGACCTGCACAGAGATGGCGACAGTACCCACTGCGCACACAGCAGTGCTCACTGGGTCAGTGGTGGCTGGAGTAATGGCTACACCCCACTGTGCCCGCCCCTTCCTTCTGGGCAGGCTCAGGAGAGCTGCTTACAGGAAGTGGGGTCGGGGTGTCAGAGCCCCCAGCTGACTCTATCTCCTCTCCGCAGCGGCAGCAAGAGTGGATTGAGAGGCCCGGGGCTCTGTTTCCATGGCGTCACCTGTGTCGCAGGGGTGGGGACCGGGCAGGGCCATGCTGCCCTGAGTGCCACTGGGGCCCTGGCTTCAGCACCCACTCTCCGGTGACCCCGGCGTCTCAGCCGCCTTAGAAGTAGCCAGACTCCCTGATCAGGATTGCGTGCAGCTGCGCCGCCACCCAAAGGCGCGGGTTCAGATCCGCACCGCTCGCCCATCGACCCGTTTACTTTCTTCACAATCCTTGCTGCTTTCTTTTCAGATTTTGCTTGTTTCACTTCTAGAACATACTGTCTGACCCGTTACCCGACCCTGACTGTCCGTCCCAGCCTCCGGCCTCTGGGTGGCAAGCTAAGCTGCAGGAGAGCCGGGACCACGACCCTCGTGTGTGTCGCTGGTGCTACAGAAGTGCCTGGGACATCTCAGTGCTCCATAAACACACGCGTGTGCACGCACCCAGGTGTGTCGCTGTGCGTCACAACACCAGGCCACACGTTTGTCCACAGAGACCGAGGCGGCGGGTTGAGCCTTCTTCCCCTCGCCCTTCCGGTATTTTCATACCAGGAAAAACACCGCATTGTTGTTGGAGACTGGAAGCGTGGGATTCGGCGTGGCCGCATTGTCCGTGTGAGAGTCCAGCTGAGGTGGCAGAGCTCACGCTTTGTGCGTGAGGGGAGCGATCTCAAAGGACACCATGTCGGGCTGGGGACGTGCGTCTGTCTGGCACTGTCTCAAGTATCTGCCACGGCGCTGCAATCCACTTTGTTCCGTGCGTACGTGCGCTGGAGATGGTCAGCAGGAGGCAAAAATAAGACCCTTAGAATTCTGCTCACACGTATTATTGAGATTTCGTGTTAGTTTTATTATTTGGCCACCAAAATGGACATAATACTTGTTGGCTTTAACACACCTACTAGTACTGCTTTCGCTACCCATCTTGCAAAATATAAGACAAGGCCAGAGCTTAAATTAAAATCCTCAGCTTCTTATCTCCTTCCCACAGGAAAGCAAATCTGTGTTGAAAACCGTAAAATTAAGAGGAGAGCAAGGATAGCATAATTTAGCAAAAATTCATGGCAGCGGCTTGGGGGCGGCATGGCTGGAGGGAGAGGTCGGACATTAAGATGCCGCCTGGTGCTCGGGAAGCAAGAAAGCCGGGCAGAGAGTGGGGGTGGATGTGTAGACTCCCCAAAGACTTCTGCAGCACTTACCTGTAACACTCCAAGAAAATATCTTTAGAGGTTATTTGGCAACTGTGCTCCTTTTGAGACTGTCAGAATAAAAGTCAAATGGCCTTTCTAGACCATGGTTGAGCTGTTCATTCCTGCATCTGGGTGTTGTGCCTCTTTTCCATTTTAAAGAGGATGTATCCTAACAGCCGCCTGTCCCCGCCCAACACCCCCACCCCCGCATTTACATATCTTGTCTTTCAGGGCCCTGCTCTGTGTGTTGGGCAAACTGCATCATTCACACTGGAGAAGCGTTAAAAGATTTTTAAAAACATTTTACACATTTATATGCATGGATGTACTGAGGTGTGTGGAGAGAAACTGTGTGGTTTTGATAATGGTGCTCAATTTAATAAGTGCCAAGGGCTCTGTGGGTTATGCAAGTTTGGCCATTAGAGAGGAGCTGGTCATTACAAAGTAAAGAAAATCTAGAATGGAAATTACGTCATCATCCAAAAAAGGGTGATTTTCCCTCCCTTTACCTCGCCCCGCCAAACTGTTGGATGGAGGTTGGGATGACAGAGAGTGCGAAGTATTACTGGGATGGAGGCTCCTGAATTTCCTGAAGGTAGGCCTTGGAGCTGCGAACTTCAACATGTGATTTGTAAAAGACATCAAATTCAGAACTAGTGCGCACCAGGAAACCATGCTGGATCTGGGAGTTGTACAACGAGAAGCCAGTGTGCCCATCCCATAAGCCAGGCAGACCATGCGGGGCCCAGGAAGAGAGAAGCCAGTTCACCCTTCCCGTGGGCCGGGAATCAAGAACCCCACCCGCCTGCCCCCTAGGCAGCCGGCTGGTTCAGAGGACAGGTGGAGTTGATAGCAACTGAGGCACAAAAACAGCTAAACATTTGTGTTGTTTGATTGACTTTGCAGGCGTAAGGCCAGTGGTGCGAGCCTCTATTGGGAGGATGACAATATGCAATATAGCAAATATGGGGGATTCTCTTCTGTCTTGTTTTTGAAACCCAATATTGTTCTCGCTGCTTTGTTTTACTCCAGTCTATTGTTCTGTTTTATTCGATGTTCTGTTTTGATTGGTTTTATTCTGTTTGTTTTATTTAATTTTTCGATGTCTGATGGTATGGACTATTTTGAAGATAACAAGAGATATCATGGTAGCCGTTGTTGATTTCCTGTTACCCTGTTTTGAAGTTCTGTACCACTTTAACTGTTTTGTTTTGATAGAATTTACTGTTTTATTTTGTTAGGTTTTATTGTCTTTAAAATAAAAACAAAAACAAAATTAGTATACACCATAGGTGGCCACTATCACTGACATGGACCTGCATTTTAACCAGTTCAAGTCGTGTGGTGTTTGTAGAACTTTTTTTTTTTTAAATAATAATAATACTATGAATATTTGCTGGAGAAACTGATTTCAGATACAGCTGTGCATCACAGTGTAGCCCACAGTACCACTGAATCTCTCTAATTCAAAGTGATTATGGCGAAGGCCCCAACTAGTGAATTCATCATGTTCTGATCCCCCTGAACCCAAGGTGCTCGTTACTGAAGTGCTTCCAAGTGAGACTGCCGGAGACTGCTGTAATTAGTAGTTTGGTTAAACATCAGAACCATCCTTTACCTGCACGTAATTGTGTTCAGTCTCTTGTCTTTTAGGGAAGGGTAGAATTCCTTTTTCTTCTTTATTGTTCTTAAACTAACAGATAAAATTGTATTTCCCATGTATAATATGATGTTTTGCAGTATATGTACCTCGTGGGATAGTCAAATCTGCCTAAATGGCGAAGTTATGCTTTACAGTGAGGGCGCTTAATATCCACTCTAAGAGCTTTTTTCAAAAATGCAGTGTCTTGTCAGGTAGGGTTTCTGTAAAGCCATCTCCCCGTCAGGTGACCGAGTCGCGTTCACTGAGTTGGGCTCCAATCTTCTCTGCAGTCAGAATGATCACAGACTGCAAGTTGATGAGGTCCCAAGAGATGAGCTGGACGTCTAGAAAGTGTCACTCTCCTAAGGTTTCAGGCTTTCCAGTTAAGCAATAAAACTCGCCTGTGAACAAGCGTAGGTGCTGTGGGGACCCCATCATGGAACCCGGGTGACCACCTGTCTCTCAGGCCTGGGGAGTAGCTGGGCCCCTTTGGGGAGACTTCGTGAACTTGGGCAGGTTTGCCGAGGGGCAGCGCGAGGTCTCCATGGAGCAGCTCAGTCGCGCAGCCTGAAGTGGTTCCGGGTTTTGCCTCTGTAGATGCCTGGTCACTGCTCTTCGGGGACCCCGAGGGGCAGAGGAGACAGGAGTCGGGCACCGCACTAACCGCGGACCTTGTGCTTTCTTTGCAGTCCAACAAAGTGCCCGTGGTGCAGCCTTCGCACGCAGTCCACCCCCTCACGCCCCTCATCACCTACAGCGACGAGCACTTCTCTCCGGGCTCGCACCCGCCGCACATCCGGTCCGATGTCAACTCCAAGCAAGGTGAGTGCGCTGACCCGGGCCTCGGGAGTCGGGACACTCAGTGCCTCCGCTCCGGTCACGGCCTGGACCGAAAGGTGACTGCGCACGCACTGGAGAGCTCACCAGTTGGCGGTGCTGTCCAGACCCGGGAAAATTCATTGTCGCTTAAGGATTGAAAATAAGCAAAAGCATAGTGGGGTCATTTTCCAAGTGACAGCTCTGGAAATCCCTGCCTCACAGTACAAACCAGTGTGCTATTTGTGCATGAGAACAGCCCGGTGCTGCTTGGTGCCCTGCAGCAGGACAGCAGTGCCACCCTCACGGGCCTGTCCCCGTCCCTGTCCCCACCCTTGGGAGTGCCAGAAGCCCCAGATGGCGCCGGCCCACACCGGCAACTCGATCCCTTCCTGACTTACGCGGTTTGTAGCGGGACCGCAAAACTAGCACAAGCTTTGTCCTTCTTTAGAATTTCACAGATGAGTCTTCTTACGATCTTTGCAGCTTCACTATATTTTTTTCTTATTAAGCCTGCACTCTGGCCTTTCCACTTAGAGGAAGTGTTTCGTGACTTGGCCTGGCGTATCTGAATGGCCGCGGCGAGGTCAGCGGTGTGATGGCTCAGTCCACCGCTCGGTGCCCCGTCAGCCACACGTGGGGACAGAATCCACCAGATCAGTGCTCAGCGTAACGCTTACCGAAGTGTCTACTTCTGGAATTTTCCACCCAGCACTCTTAGCACCTTGGCTAAGGGGGTCGAGTGCGCAAAGCATTGACGGCGGTGTTTTCATAGTGACACGGCAGCAAGGGGCAGGGTGGGAGACGGGAGCTTCAGACGTGTCACTGCCGAGCCTCGGGCAGCTCCTCCGGTTATTCAGTTCTCTTCCTCTTTCTGGACATTATCTGCTTTTGTTACTTAGCAGCACCGTTACAAATAATTAAACACAGAACTGTCCCTGCAGTGTGGATTCTCTGCGGCTCCTTTACAGGAGTTCCCAACTCCACTTCTGCTTCCTGGGCAGAAAGAAGCAGGTTAGAGGAGCTCTGGCCTGGGGACGCTACGCCTCCAGGCCCGCCTGATGCCCCCGGGCGGGGAGGGAGAAGGACAGAGCGCTCCGGCCATCCTGACTGCCGGCCCCAGAGCCCCAGGGCCACCTCCAGGACAGCTTGTGTCAGGACCGCTGCTGCTTTTCCTCTGCTTCACACACTTGGACTTCAGCAGGGCGCTCGGAGAGCAAGAAGAAGGCCTCGTAAAACCTCCGGGAAGCAGAGAGTGCAGAGGGGCAGCCTCTGCCGCTGCCTGCCGTCCACGCTTGTGTGAAAACAAGCGGCGGTCAGCCGGGCGTGGCGGCACAACTCTCTGGCACTCAGGAGGCTGAGGCAGGAGAGTCACAGTGAGCTTAAGGCCCGCCCAGACTACATAGCGAGACCCCGTCACAAACGAGAAACAGGACAGTCCCGCCCCTACCTAGATGAAACACTGCGCGTCTCGAGCTGCTGCACTGTCGAAGTCAGCGCTTCCTTGAGACTTAGTTACTGCTCTACTGGAACTTGACCCCAGCCAAGGACCTTTCCACTGCGAAGGCAAAGCGCATCCGCAGACGTTTCCAGGTTTCCTGAGAGACATCGGACGACAGGTCTGTGGGTTCACGGTGAGGAAGGGCGTTGAGATCGGAGGCTGAGGAAGAGGCTGGGAAGGGGAGCGAGTCTGGGGCTCTGAGATAGGATTCCACCCGGGACATGGAGACGCGGGTGACAGACAGACACAAAGCTAAGCTCGCAGCCGAGAGTCCAGCCGCGTTGGAACACTCCACCGAGCTCCCTAACACGCAGTCCTCGCCGTGTCCTGGGCCTTGTCGGAGGCACTTACTCCAGAGAATAACACTTCGTGGCTCCGTCGCTTCTCTGCAGGATTCTAGGCTTGCTTCCCCTTTAAAAAGAGGCACATTTATAACTGATCACCGATCGATTGCGTTTGTGTTTCCTGTTTCCGTCCCTGCTGGTTTCCTGACTTGTCATTTAAATCATCGTCATTTAAATCACTGCTTCTCAGGCTTTAAAACAAACAAACAAACAAACAAACTGCAGAACTACAAGGGAGAGACTAGTGGCGTGACCAGAAGTGGTCTGCTTGGTGTCTCTTTAGTCTTGTTTTGTTTACAAAGTTTTGTGATTTTTGTCTTAGGCATACTATCTGTGCTGTAAAGATCCTGTTTTAAATTACGGATTTGTCCTGGGATTTGTGTACGAGGTGTGAGGGGAAAAAAGCCATAGTGTGCATTCACATAAAGAAAAATTGTATTACAGTAAAAGACACACTGCCGTGAACGCCCCGCAGAGTACCCGGCCCTGGCTTCCAGCGCGCTCCCCGTGGTTCCTGCCGCTCTCTGTGGCAGCTCTGGGGTCCTCCCTCCTGAGTGTCTTCAGTTGTGCTGTCAGGGTTACGTCTGTATCCTGAATCCATTCAAAACCTTTTCCTTTCGTGATCATCCTGACTTTGGGGGCGGAGCCCGAAGTCACACAGTGCCAGACCCAGTGAATGAGGAAGATGAGGACCCTGTGTCGTGTTTTTGTTGTTTGTTTGTTTTGTGGTTTTTTTTTTTTTTTTTTTTTGGTACCGGGGATCAAACTCACAACCTTGTGCCTACCAGGCAGGCGCTTGTGCCGCTGCGCTAAATCCCCGGCCCTCAGCGTCATGTTTTTAATGAACTGGCTCTCCGCTGGATGGCACGTGGTAGCAGCGTTCACCTTGCTTTCCATCAGGAAAAAGCCGCTGCAGAAAGAGGCCGGAGCCCTGGGATGAGTGGGAAGTGAGACGGGGACGGGAGGGTTCTCCTGTAGTGTGTGGTTTACTGTGATAAATCTTCAAAATGGCAGCGGCCGCTGTATTTAATCACCCCTTATACCTCATTGTCCGGTGCCTCCAGGGACACGGTGCTGGCTCCCCTCATCCCACTGGGGTACTCCCGAGGCCAGGATCTAAGCTCTTCCTGTGCCGCTGCCGGCCTTCTGGGCAGGCGGGCGGTTCCCGGCCCCGTGGTGCTGGCGGTCCGGTCAGCTTTCCTGGACAGGATGAGCTCAGCTGTGTCCGACGGCCTGAGGCCCAGGTCACCGGCACAAGCTGTTTGTCCTTGGGACCGATTCTCAGTGATGCAAAAACAGAACAACCTCAGGTTAACGCCCTCGGACTCACTGTGTTAGTGTCACACACCCCCTCGTGTGTGACACGCGTGAAGGAAAGAGAAAGGAAGTTAATGCCAGTAACTTCTTCTGCTTTCAGTCCAGTTATCAAAAGGAAAAAGCTTTTATAAAATACCAGTCCATCTTTGTCTTAGCGATTTTATCCCTGAACAAAACCCAGCGCGTCCACTCTGTGGCAGGCACTCTGCTGCGTCCCGCGCACTTGCGACGGCTTCTGTCCCTGTTCAGATGCGGCAGAACAGCGACCGTTAAACACAGAGCTGCTTCAAAGACCCATAGCCGGTGAGCGGCAGACTCACACAGCCTGACACCAGAATTACTTTACTGGCACTCACAGACTTATTCAGGAGAGTTTAAAAATCTTCCAGGCTGTGCCGTGTGTGGTCACTGCCTGATACGTGCTAGTGCAGCGGGCGATGCGGAGTCGCTGTGTTGGGACGCAGCGGTGGGCGGAGGCGCACACGTCTTCGGACACAGGAAGACAGGGCCGCGAACTGTTCGGGGGACCACGCTTCCCGTTTCGCTGCTACAGTGCCCCGAGCGCTCACACGTACGCGTGGCATGGCTGACTGTGCTGGCCCAGCCTAGGAGTGGGCGTTTTAACACTTTTTATTTTACTTGTTTGTTTGTTTGCTCAGTCCTGCCTCGCAGACAGCCGTGGTTGGTCACACCGGTTGGTGGAGTGTGGTCTTTTCTCCCCGGCGCTCTGTGCGTGAAAGAAGTCACCCACACAAATAATTGTAAAATGGGGTTCCTGACACCCATGATCCACACCGCAGATCCAGATAAGTCACTGAAGACTCCAAGGAGAGATGGAGTTCTCAGTGCTGTAAAAGCCAGGGAGACTTCGGTGGCCCCAGGCAAGCTCAGTGCCCACATGGGACCTGGCATGCAGCAGGAGCGGGGTACACGCTGCTTCCCCTCAGCCTCCTCCCAGCAGAAAAACCAAGTCCAGCCAGTGTGCAGCTGTGTCCTGCGGCCTCGAGCCCAGCATGGTGTCCTGCCATGTGGAGGAGCGTGGGCAGCCACAAGCGGTCGCTTCTCTTTGCCCCAGGACAAAACTTTTTTATGTGTACCCAAAAAGGTGCCTGCGTGTCACTTGCGCCCCTAGACCTTACTCTCCGCATCTGTGAAATACAGGGGTTAAATAGTGTCTGTGACTCCCGGCCGTGATTTTCACGTTCGTGTAATAAAAATGTTTTTTGGCCCCTGCTGCCTCGCCTAGGTGGTCTGCTCGTATCGTCGTCTGGTTTTATTTCACACCTCGGCACACCCTGACGTTTGGCGGTATCTGCGTCTCAGGGCAAGTGAGGCAGCAAGTTCTAAAAGAAAAAACAAACCAAAAACCAAAAACCTTCCCCCGACCCGAGACTTGAACAGTTACCACCACAGGCCAAGGAAAAAAATCCCAGTGTGTAGAACTTGGGGTCTTCTGGTTTTAAAAGAGTATTTCTAGCAAAAGAAAAAAGAAATTTTAAAAAGGAGATTTGCGACAATTGTTTTAAAAACAGCAAAATGTTGAGAGAGATTAAGGCCCTTTCTGCTTTCTACCTACTTCCTGTAAGAATTAAGACAGTTTGTTCAAACTTCAAAGTCAAATTAACGTCCTGTTTGAAGACAGCGTTTCCTTGTCGTTCCCGTATGTTCCAGGCCTTCCGTGTCTTCTAGGAGCCCCGCAAAGCTCTCGGGCGTTTTAGGGAGTACGCGGGCCTCTTCAGGAGTGTGTGCCCCTAAATCTACCGGTTAGCTGGATATTTACATCCCTCGGTGGTAAACGTGGGCATGCGGTGTGCAGGGGCACAGTAGTGGTTTTTCAAAGCCACGATTGACAGGTGACTTAATGTAGCTCTTTTCAGAATCATTTTCCCCCAAATACGTCAAGCCCGAATCTTTATATTTGCCGTTTTGTGAAATTAACTTCTGTTTGGGGTTGAAGGGGTTGCTTGGTGTTTGCACAGAAGGTCAGCTCCCCACCAGAGACAGTGGCCTGGGACGAGGATTAGGAGTGATCTCTAGGTGGTGCTCCCAGCTCCGGGGCGGTGTGCGTGGGGGACCCGTGCTGGCCTCGCCTCGCCTGCGGGACACAGCTAATCCGGGGCAGCGTGACCTTGGGGCCCGGAGGATCATACCACGTGCGGGGCTCAGTGGGAGCCCAAGGGGCAGAGGCCCAGTGAATCGTATCAAGTGTGACCGTTGTGGGGCTGCGAGGATTCCTGGTTAATCTCTGATCCTCTGAGGTACTCTGCTCCCCAAATCTGTGTGCCCATAAGGGAACTGGCGAGGATGGGAAGGGGCAATGCACCCAGCCCTCCACCCCGGAAAGGACCGTCAGCTTCCATTCTCCCAGCTGCTTTCCTCACCCAAGTGAAAGGTTGAGGGCAAAATGAATCCTTGAAGTCTGTCCCGGTGACTGTGTTCCTGACGGCGGGTTTATTCCTCCAGGAGCAGCGCAGGACACTGGTTTTCCAGATGCTGACGTCCTCAGCAAAGCTCTCGGACCGGCGTCTGTTCCCTGGGTCTGACGAAGGAACGTCGTCTAGGCCACACGTGTCCCATATGTGTTGGTGGCGTGAAACATTCGCTCACCTTTCTGCTCCAGCGTTCTGTGACCGCAAACCCTGCCTCTCCGTTCTCTTTCCCAGGCATGTCCAGACACCCGCCGGCCCCTGACATCCCCGCCTTCTACCCCCTGTCTCCGGGCGGCGTCGGCCAGATCACCCCTCCTCTCGGCTGGTAAGGTCCTCCTGGCACCCCCGCCAGGGCGCAGACACGCTTGCTTCCCCGTCCGCCCCTGGAACTTAGCTGCGTGGGTGTTCACACCGGCGGGGTGGAGGGGATTTCACACCCACAAGCCAGGCGCTAAGTTGCTTTCATTTCAATTTGAAAGATTAAGAAACACAAACTTTGAAATGGATTGAATCCATTTGCTAATATGGGTAGAAAATGACCGTGTAGCCTGGGCTTTGAAGCGTACAGTTTTACGGATGGGATTTGTGGCTTTGGGCGCTCTCTCTGCCTATTCAAAGTTAGCACTCAGGGCGACTTGCTTTTCTAGTTTTTTTTTTTTTTTTTTTAACAACTTACGTTTTTGAAACATAAATTTGGGCACATCGTATAACTAACATTGCTTCCAAGTGGACAAAAGCGCCCCTGACCTGAGCGGAGAGAGGTTCAGGTTCCACGCTGTGAGAGCGTCTTTCAGACGCTAATAAAGAGCCAGCCCGTTTCAGTTCAGGGTAGCAAAGTGCTGACTCGGGGGCCTCTGTTTGGTTCAGAATCCAAATACTACTCCTCTTTCTGTTGTGGTTATTTATAAAAACTCACAGAGATCAAGGAAATACGTGGTGGGAAGAAGGGGCAGGCGGCATGGCGCAGCCCGACCCTCCCCGCTGTCATCAGCACGAAGCCCCCGGCCCGGCCCCGCCCGACCTCTGCCCTTCCTCCTCCGTTCTCCCCGTGGAAATGGAGCTGCGAATTGAGCCCCGTCTACCACCTGGACACTCGCTGTCCGTCCTTCGGCAGGCGAGGGCTGCCGGGGCTCAGGTCGGGGTGACTTCCAGACGTCCACCACCGCTGCCGTCTGAACTTAGCTACCGGGGGCGGTGATGCCTGCCCAGGTCCTCTCGGGCAGTGGAAATAGGTTGAGTAGCAGAAAAATGGGAGAAACAGAACAGAGGAAAGGATGGATTTCTTGGGGTGCAGAGAAATAACTCTTGAATTAGTCTTTTATTTCTTGACTAACACGTGCATAGAGGGGGACAGAGGTGCAGTGAAGTTTCCTGATTTTTATGTCAGTGTAAAATTTTATATCCTCCTCTCCTCCCTTCTCTGACAATCGCCAAGATTCTCAGTTCACTAAGCCAAAGGGGATTTTCCACCACTTTTAGAGCTGCATTCTACTCAGTAAGCTTTCGTATGTTTTTTGAGACAGGGTTTCACTTTGTAGTCCAGGCTGGCCTCAAACTCATGGCAGTTCTCCTGCCTCAGCCTCCTGAGTGCTGGAATTACTGTTACGGGCCACTGCACCCGGCTTCAATAAGCATTTATGAGGGGCCTGCCTTCTTCAGGCCTGCCGGGGCTGGGCGAGGGGAGGGACAGAGACAGCGCTGCTGGCTGTTGGCTTCCGGAGGGGAGGGAGGGAGCGCTCCCTTCCAGGCGCCCAGAGCTGCGATGGGGTGGAGGGGCAGGGGAGACCCCTGTCTGGAGAGACGCCCCGCCCTTGCCACCTCTCCCACTCTGGCGCTGGGCGGTCACCGTGTGGCGTCATTGACGGCTCCTCTCTTCTGTGACCTCAGGCAAGGTCAGCCTGTTTACCCCATCTCGGGTGGATTCAGGCAGCCCTACCCATCCTCCCTGTCGGTCGACACCTCCATGTCCAGGTAGGTGGGGTGGCCCTCGTGCTTGCATCTCGCGCCCCGCTTGCCCCAGCCCCAGCCAGCAGGGCGCGTCCCGCCTGCGTGTGTCTGTGCTGTGTGCCTGGCTCCCACCCTAGGTGTCACCGTGGGGCGACTGCAGGGGCGGCAGCAGTGTCTCCTGGGGATCCGCGGTCGCTGCGATGTCCCTGGAGGGGCGTGGCAGCGGGAGCTTGCTGGTCTCGGCGTCCTGCGGCGGGAGGGGCTGGGACGCACACAGTTGGGTCTGAGCGTCCTCGGATTCGCTCCCGCTGAGCAGGGCTGCATCTGTGTGACGTGGCAGTGTCTGCACACGGCCCGGGCCGCGGGACAGGGCCACAGGTGGTGGCGCGCGCGTGCGTCGAGTGTGCAGACCTGAGCTAGGTTCGGGGAGGCTCTGACGCCTGCCAGCCGCCCGAGGGCCACTCTGTGTGACGCTTTGCTTCTGGAGCAGGCGGCGCCTGCGGGTGCAGGTGTCCCAGGCCTGCGTGGCTTTCAGGGGCGAGCGCCCCCAGGGGACCCATGGGAACTCCGCGTGTGGGGTCACAGCAGGCTGCCAGTCTTTTGTGTGCATGTGAAGCTTGCCATTTCTCGGTGAACTTCAACTTTAGAAGAAAAAGAAAGAAAAACAATATTCATGCACGTGTGTACATACACGTGTGTATAACTTGTTTAGTGGGTCGTCAGTCTAGGTGGCTGGGGTGGGGGAATGGAATAAGTATTCGTCCCCCTAAAGTACATCTAAAAATAAATAAATAAATAAAAGGATAGAAATGATACAGTATTTCAAAAAAAAAAGTTAGGAAATTAACACTAGTTAATATGTTGTATATTTTTATCCCAGAAGCGGTTGCTCAGGCTATAAGATTCAGGCATGAAATAAATGACCAAACAATCAAACAATGAAAGCACAAAGTGTTCTTTTTGATGAACTAACTTTTATGCTGTAAGAACTGTCAGATGACAGAGTTTTCAGTGTCACGTATTTTTGAAAACCACTACATGTAGCAGTGCATCCTTATTTGGCCAAATCTTTGTATTTTTACCATCCTTCGTATTGAAACAAATTCGTTTCTGGAATATTACATATCCAGGCAGAGTTCCCCTTAGATGAAGGAATTAATAGGATGGGCTGTGACGAAGGACCTTGTAGAATCTGATGTTTACTTTAAAATCGTTTGAAAAGCAGGGATCTCTGAGCCGCAGCCACGTCGCTGCGAGCTGCTGAAGAGTATGGTGCTGGTTTTTCCTGCACAGCAGTTTCCACCCTTGTTTTAGCTGGTGGCAGGTATTTTAAGACTTATTTTTTTAAAGCGCTGTACAAGCATCGTCAGGTAAAAGCCTTTAGCAGATGGTTCTTACCTCGATGCAGGGCTGTGGACCTCGCTTTAATGAAACCCTTCGCTTCAGTCTGTTGTCAGGTCCCCGTGACTGTAGAGCTCTCAGGCATTACTGCATCTTCACAGGACATCCTGGAAGCTGAGAGGGAAGGCCTGATCGCACGGGAAACTAAAGGAAAGCCTTCCCGGGCCTTTCCTCACGGGCCGGTTATTAGTGACACAGACGTTCACATCTGATCCGAACGCAGAGGCCCACAGTGTGTGAAAGCCTCGTGCAGTGGTTGACAGAGCCTCGCAGAGGTTTTTAAATGAGACATCTCTAGCATACATTTAAAACCTGCTTGAAAAGCTGAATCTTAATGAAGTGCTCTAGTTCCATAATTCCTCTTACTTATTACATTCTTACTTGAGAACTGCTTTGCAAGAAAAATGATTCCCTTTTTTTTTTTTTTTTTTTTTTTTTTTTTTTTTTTTTTTTGTTCCCCTCTCATCCTGTGACCTCCTACCCTCCCAGGAGAAATGTCAAGTTCTACTCTTAGTTTCAAAGGAAAAAGAAAACAAAAACACTACAGAGAATAATTCTATTTTTTCACCTAAATACAGAAAGAAAAAGCCAACTCCCAGCCCGCGTGCACTGGCGGGGCTCCGCGTGCTGTGGGGCCTGCAGCCCACGCTGCCCTCCTCTCTCCTGCTCCAGGTTCTCCCATCACATGATCCCCGGTCCTCCTGGTCCCCACACAACTGGCATCCCTCACCCAGCTATCGTCACACCTCAGGTCAAACAGGAGCACCCCCACACCGACAGTGACCTAATGCACGTGTGAGTAGCCGGTCGCGCTGTCCCCGCCTCCTGCCGCCGTGAACCCCGCGTCCTCTGCCCGGCAGGCCTTGTCCCCGAGCCGGGGGCGGGGACCTGGTCCTGGGACCCAGACGGCTGTGGCCTTGCGAGGTGTGGAGCCTCTCTGGGACGGGGAGCTGAAGAATCTAGCCCTGCTGGGTTAGAATTCCGCCCAGCGAGCGAGGGGACCAGGGAGTCTCTGGGTGAAGGAGCCCAGCGGGTTCGGCCCACAGCCTCCTGGAAACGCAGGGACCCCAGTTTGTGTTCATGTGGCACAGAATTCAAGGAAGAGCCACAAGCAGAGCCCAGGCTCCCTGCAGACTGGCGCTGCCTGGGGCTGCGAGGGCGGGCGACTTCTCTGGCCCGGAGAGGGGGCGTCTGTGCATCCTGGGGCCCCGGGGGGCTGGGTTCACCTGTGAACCAGACGCCCCGCCTCCCGCCTCGTCCTCACCCTCCCCGCCCCCTCGTCCGCCATTCAGGAAGCCTCAGCACGAACAGAGAAAGGAGCAGGAGCCAAAAAGACCTCACATTAAGAAGCCTCTGAACGCGTTCATGTTGTACATGAAAGAAATGAGGGCCAACGTGGTCGCCGAGTGTACGCTAAAGGAGAGCGCGGCCATCAACCAGATCCTCGGCAGGAGGGTAAGTAGAGGCTCAGAGAGGGGGGCCTCCCGCCCGTCTGCCTGCAGCTGCTGACACGTCGGGTGGCATCGGCCGCGTGGCCAAGCAGCAGGGCTGGGGGAGGAGGATGGGCAGAATACGGCCACGCAGCGGGTCCCCAGCAGGGCGCCTTGTAAACAAGGCTGTGCTCCGCACACAGAGAGCTTCCTGGAGCCAGGAACTATTTTTCATGTCATTCTTTTTTATTTTTTTGAGACAGGGTTTTACTGTGTGGTTCAGACCAGCCTTGAACTCACTTTGTAGCCCAGGCTGGTCTTGAACTCCCAGCATCCTCCCGCCTCGGCCTCCCAAGCACTGGGATTACCGGCTTGTGCCACCGCGTCTGGGCTTGTGTCATTCTTTAAACAAACAGGTCTTGATGTGCCAGGCACGATGTGTGGCGTTAGGTAACGACGTAGATGTGGTGCCTGCTGCTCCGGGGTGTACTGTTTGGGGGCAGGAGGCAGACAGCAAATCATCTAATAAACACATAGATTGTGGATGTCTCCAGCAAGGTTCACAGGGAAGCACAGGGGGCCTGGGGCCCCGCTGAGCCACGATGCCTAAGCTAAGCCCCACCCCGGGAGCTGGCGGGGGCAGGGTGGGCGAAGCGCTAGGTGGTGAGGATTAAAGGGAAGCCCCCCTGGGAGCCAGAGAGGTCCCCTCCCTAGACAGATGGCTCTCGGGCCCTTCTGGTCCCCCCACCGTCCCTTCCATCCACACTCCCCTCTGTCCCCCAGCCCAGACGTAACTAGACAGACACCAGCCCAGGGGCAGGAGATCAGGCCGACCCTCCAGGTACTGCAGCAGAATTTGAAATGGTTTTGCTTAGGCATCGAAAGGGTGGCGAGACCCATCTGGGTTTGTCCAGTTCGAGCGGTGCATTCACAGTGACTGTGTTACCACGCTAAGAAAGCGTCAGGAGCCCGTGTTGGCAGTGCGCAGTGATCGCGCCGCCCCCGTGGGGCGCTGGCCCACGCGCCCGGCTGGCTTCTTTCTCCTTCCCCTCCCCGCACCTCCGCACCCCTTCCCCATCTGCAGAAGCCCTCCCTCCACGCTCACCGCCCCAGCCTGTGGGTTTCTGACGCTTTGCAAGAAACTCAAATCTGCTCTCGTGCACGTGGCCGAGGGGTCTGGCTGCCCTGCGTGTCAGCTCCTGGTGATCCTCACCGTTCGTCCCAGCCCCCGGACATCGCGTGCTCCAGGGCGGACGCTGGGAGGCAGCAGCCAGCGCACGGGCCAGGGGCAGAAACCCTGCGTTCCCGAGGCCTGCGGCAGACTGCGGCGATTTCCAATCTGCCAGACACCGGGCTTCCCCGTGCAGGGTGCAGGAGTAGATTATAGTATTTTGGTGTCCTGGGTCTGATGTCCCATCTCCCTGTGGATTCTTAAATACTTAATAACGGTAATTACAGCGATTTCCCAAGCCAGATGATAGCAGATGAGCGAATCCCATCATCTTTGAAGAACTCCGCCTTGAAAAACCCCATTTTCCCTTGAAAAGAAGAAACCGGAGGACGAGAAGGATTGACGTTTTTATTTCAGCTCATGTAACACTCTTAGCTTTTTCTTTCTTCTCCTTTGAGCTCAAGGCCCCTGGCCTTCCAGCAGGAATTACTTTCCTGTTCAGGGGAGCAAGCGAGGTATGATTTGGAGTATGCTTCCTATTTTTAGTGCGTGGTCCCAACAATTGCTACTTTCTCGGCTCCCTAAACCGTCCCAGACCTGCGCTGTGTCCCCCAGGATGGTTCCCATTTGCAGTCCGCTCTGTCTTTGATTTAGACACCTGCTTCTATTTATAGGCCTCTGAGCGCTTTGATTAAGGTCAGGTTTTCTAACCCTTCTACCTCCCCCTGGCACAGCCGGCCCTGCGAACTCTTCAAAGTCCTGGCTTCAGCAGCCTGAAGTTTTACCCTGGGATGATTACAGTTCTTAAAAGTGGATCTTGAATCCATCCTGGAACATTTTATCTTTTGATTTTTTTTAATTCATCCTTACTATCTCTCTAAAATACAAATGTTCATTGCTGTGAATTAAAGTTTTCTCAATTTTATGTTAGAAATACAAATGGCATACATCTTATTTTAACTTCAGGTCTTACTTTTAAGACTTTTGTGGCTCTTGCAGGAGTCCATTTGCCACAAGTTTGTAGTCAGAAAGTCTTAGGGAACTATATCAGTTTTTTAAAATTCAAATGAACATTCCTCCACACAAGTGGGTGAAAACTTTGATCATGAAATTTGATGTTTTAAAACCTTTTTATTTTTCAGTAAGTAAAGAGGTAGAATATTTTGGAAACTCCTGTAAGGAAAGACCATCTTTCTAGTTTGGCTTTATTCCCCAGCGTTTCAGTCTGGTCAGTGATCTTTTATTTGTGAGTAGGTTTTGTGCATTAGAAACATCAGCAAACTGAAGCAGTGGAAGACGGAAGTATCTTAGTTGCAGAGACAAAATATCCAGTGCCCACTGTTGAGGGGAGAAAAGGTTTATTCAGCTCACAGTTGGTAGAGGTTTCAGTCCCTAACCGGCTGGCTCTTGCTGCCCCGTGTTGTATGCAGGCTATAAGCCCTAGGGCAGGTGTACCCATCACTCCGCTAATCCCAGCTTTGGACTAGGAATTGGTCACAAACGCTAGACTCGGCCACCTCCAAAGCACCCGCCCCCATGAGGCTTTGGGGGGGCCATCCAGACATAATCCGTAACAGCAAGGGAATGGTTCAGGCTGTGCTTTTTCTGCCTCAGCTTCCACGCTGGCCGCCCAGGCCGTTTGAAGCTCCATCGGTCCAGTTTTGTTTCTTCTTCTAGCACAGAGATCTGGGTGGCACTTTTTTTTCTTCCGGGTTGCTTTTCTTCTCAGCCGCCTCCTTCCAACTTAGTTTGTCAACCAGAGCGAATTGCCTGGTTTGCACTGGCGTTCACAGGGGGGCCTGCCCTGGTCCCCGCTTTCCAGTTTCACCTCTGCACTTGTAAAGTAATTAAGGAATAAATGCCGCGCCCGAGCCGCGCAGAGGGCCTGGCTCCTGTGGGCTTTGGAGGAAGCCACTGCTACCCAGAGCCTGGGCCCTGCCACCCCAGGAGAGCCTTGCGGTGGGCTTCCTGCACACGCTCAGGGCGGAGGCCAAGCAGACGCACACTTGCATGTGGCCTCCTCCAGAGGAACCGATTCTCTCATCTGCTGCTCCCCTCCTTCTCCCTTTCCGTCCTCCTTCCCGTCCCCCATCTTCTGTTTCTATTTTAAAAACACTTTTTTTGGTTTTTTTGAGACAGGGTCTTACATTGTAGTCCAGGCTGGTCTTGAACTCACTTTGTAGCTCAGGCTGCTCTCCAACATGCACTGATCCTCCTGCCTCAGCCTCCTGAGTGCTAGGATTACAGCCATGTTCCACCGTGCTGGCTTTTCCTATTTTGAATCTTTTTTTAGAAATGAGATCAGTGAGAATAAAATCAGTCACAGGGTGGTCAAGCCTGGGCAGGAAGCAGGGCGGAGAAGACCATGCCCAGGAGCTGGGGCTGCAGTGGGGTGCCAAGGCTCGGGCTCAGGTCTCCAGACCTTCTGCCGCCACCACCACCTCCAACCAGTCGCCCCTAGCCACGGGGTCCCCGGATCTGGCCCCTTCCGGAAGGCTCTGTGACATCGGGACAGAGGGCAAACGCTTGAGGCGTCCACATGGGACCTGCACAGGCTGTGTGGGACTGTGCAGAGCGGTGTGGCCGCACACGTCCCAGGGCCGCCTGTGGGAACCGTCTTGTCCTGTGTGACACAGAAGTGCAGCTGCGGCCAGGGGAGCGGGCTCCATGTCAGAGGCTGGGTCCAGCTGCCTGCCGGAAGGAAGCGAACAGCTGCGGATGGGGCTGTCCCTGCGCCCCGGGGGACCGTGTGTGTGTGTCTGTGCGTGTGTCCGGCTGTGTGAGCGGGAAGAGTCAGTGAGGACACACAGACAGAGACAGACCGACTTCCGGTGTCCTGCGTGCCGGGACGGGCCTGGCTGTTCCAGGCGACCTCTGGGCGGGATTACGGCTGGCGGGAGTAAAGGGGGCTCGGCTTGGGCACGGGATCCGCCGCCCGCGCATGGGGAAGGGGCGAGGTGGGGGCTGTGCTCAGCTGCTGCCGCAGCTGTGTTCACACCCCCCGGAGAGGTCGCCGCGCTCTGCCGCTGTGCTGCGTCCCCTGGGACGTGGGCGAGCAGGACGGGGAATCCCGCCAGCCGATCCCGCAGCGCCAGCCCAGCACAGGCAGGGAGGTGGGGGCGCTCGATGCCCTGCGGCCGCCCGCTCACCAGCTCCCCGCTCCCGCTCCCGCTGTCTCCACAGTGGCACGCGCTGTCCCGGGAGGAGCAGGCCAAGTACTACGAGTTAGCGCGCAAGGAGAGACAGCTCCACATGCAGCTGTACCCGGGCTGGTCCGCGCGGGACAACTACGTGAGTGGCCCCCGCCCCGCCCTGTCTCCTCGGCCACCTTCCAGGGGACCCCCAGCTCGGTGGGGGGGGCCCCGGGGAGGGGGCGCCTGCGGGCTCCTGCTCTGCAGACTGACGCATCGTGCGATGCTGGTGTCAGGGTGCCCGTGGGCCGGGTCCCGAGAGCTGCGAGCTGCCGTGACCGTGTGGCTGTGGGTGCTGACGCGTGTTCTAACAATGAAGCCTTTTAAAAATCAAAACGTAATAAGTGTAGGTTAGAAAAGATGAAAGACAAAAGAAAAGCCCATCATCTCCAGGTAACGACAATATTTGTAACCTTGTCTTACATCCCAGGATTTTTTCAGGTATGTGTTTATTTTTTACTTGGACATAGTGTGTGTGTACGTGTATCTCGTGTGCAGGGAGTATGACACAAAATACATGCACACACACACGTCCAGGTAAAAAATAAAAACATATACATACGAAGCATTCATCTTCGGTGGCACAGTGTTTGTGTATCAATGAATGTCATAGTTTAGCTCACCATTTTTTTCTGCTTTTAGACATCTAAGTTTTCTGGGTTTTTTCCCTTAAAAATACAAATAATCCTGCAATGAACATGTCAATTCAAATGGGTTTCCCCTGTAGGATAGATTTGTAGCCGTGAAATTGTTGCATTAAACGATATAACTATTTTAAAGTTTCTGACACATATTATCAAGTTTCTTTCCAAAGGATTATATTACTTTACAATTCCTGTAAACGATGTATTCAGGTGATTTTTTCTTTGCCACAGATGAATCAGAACTGTAAGCAGTTGTTATTCTCTATCAGTGCGCCCTGGCAGCCGCAGTGCACCTTACTCAGACCCAGCAGGTCTAGTCGGTGCTAGCTGCGATTTACTGGCAGGAGCGGCCTCGTTCCTGCTGCCCGGTTCCTGCTGCTCGTTTTCTTCGCCGTGTAGTCCGGGCAGCTCACAAACGCTGTCTTGATGTGGCGAGGACCGTTGCTTAGAAAGCACATTAAAAATGATACGTTTGAAGTTTGATCATTTTAGAGAAAATAATTTTGATTCTTTGCGCGTTTAGAATAATTTAAAATTTTGAAAATCAGTCTTAGTTTGCGCAGGCTGCTGTAACGATGCAGCAGAACTCAGAGACCGCAGAACTGTGTCCCTCAGGTCCTGGAGACGGACGTCTGACACCGAGCGCAGTGACCACGGGTCTGGTGACAGCCCCCCATCTTCTTGCCCTGTGCCCCTGTGGGACGGTGAGGGAGCGGGTGGCTTTCCTGAGGCCTGAACCCTAACTCACCTCCCGGAGGCCGCCTTCACTACCCCATTCAGCCAGGGCTGGGATCTGTGGGAACACAGACGTTGCATCTGCAGTGGTTCGCATAGCCCATGTGGCACTAGCACTGGGAAAGTCAGCCAGGAAAACCTAGTATAAATGAAATTGTCCCTTCCAGAAAGGGTAAGGCCAGGCATACTGGTGCACGCCTGTAATCCCAGCACTTGGGAGGCTGAGGCGGGAAGATCGCTGTGAATTTGAGGGCAGCCTGGGCCTCATAGTGAGTTCAGGGTGAGTGCGAACTGCAAAGTGAGACTGCATCTCAAGCCAAAAGTTTTTTTAAAAAAAATTAGAGTAAAGATGAAGCCATTGCTGCATACCTGATTTCACTCGTGGTCATTGTTGATGGCCCCGTGGGGCTTCAGTCCCCACAGAGGGGGTGACAAGGATGTGTGTCAAAGCCCACGCACCCCACACAACACCCCGAACTCTGGTAAGGTGTTGCTCAGGGATGGAGCCGAGACCCCTGCGACTGCAGGGCAGGAAGTCAGCGCCCACCGGGCGTCGCCAGCCCGCGAGTGAGTCCGCTCGCCTGGCCGTTGACCTGGTCGCGCTAACCACTACCCCGCACGAACTCTGAAGGGCCGCAGCCCTCAGGGTCCCCCAACCCTCCCGCCAACGTCCCTGTCCCCGGGTGGCCCAGGCACAGTTCACACACCGCGTCTCCCAGAGCGGACTGATCAGCCGTGTCCCCTGACATGGTGGCCCGGCTTCTTCTAATCCTGCCCCAGGCAACTAGGGGACGACGCTGCCCTCCTGCCGCCCCCCACCCCCGTGCACAGCTCCCCTGTGCCGGGAGCCTGCAGGGACTTCGCGTTGCCTGCTGAATTTAAATGTCTCTCCCAGTCCGTAAGTGGAGTTTGACTTTTAAAAGATGTAAAAGAAGCCCACGTAGTCTCTCCCTTTTCCTGTCTTGCCCTCACCTCTTCTCCCTGTGTAGAGATGAAAAGATAGTAGGTCTTTTTTTTTCCTCCCTGAGCTATCTTGCTCTGTACTCCAGGGCAGCCTTGAACTTCCTGTGTAGCCCAGGCGACCCTCCTGCCTCAGCCTCCCAAGAGCTGAGGTTACTCACGTGTGTCATAGTGTCTGGCTTGAAGAGAAAGTAGCTTTAAAGAAAGCCAGTGCAGCTTGCGTTTGCCTCTCAGGTTTCCTCCGCACAGTTTTAGGGATTGTTCTGCGTGGGTCTCGAGTAAGAGGAGGACTCCGCTTTGTTCTTCCCGTCTTCATTCCGCCCGGAAGGCGGGCCGGGCTCAGTCCCGCCGCGGCGCTTAGGTGAAGATGCCGTTCTTAAACTAGCAGGACAGGACGGGAGCCCAGAGGAAAAGCCCGGCTGCTGTCCTGGGCGTGAGCCCGCGCTAAACGCGTGTCTCGGTGGTTTGCTGTTAAGATGGCCTGGGCCCCGGGACCCAGGCTTCACAGTTGTGGTCCCCTCGGCTCGCTGGGGCCTACAGGAAGAGGTTGTTCAGCTGACGCCTGCGGGGTGGTTCCGAGTGTGGTGTCAGTAAGAACAGGGACCCCTCCCGAGACGGGCTGTCCGTGAGGCCTCAGCCCCGGGACACTGGTACGTGAAGAGACAGGGCGACAGGCGCGCAGCGGGCGTGTCCACGGAGACGGAGGCCACGGAGCCATTACGCATGGTCTCTCCGCGCCTCATGCTGACGGCCTCTGGACACGCGTGGGGTGCGATGGAGCACGGTCACCTCCCTTCCTGTTTTTCCTGTCACACCTGTCCCCGGCCCTGCTGTGCGCTGGCCTGACCCTGCCCCTCTCCTTCCAGGGTAAGAAGAAGAAGAGAAAGAGGGAGAAGCTGCAGGAGTCGGCGGCAGGTAGGTGTCACGCGACCTTGCGAGCTCCGCCCACGCTTCCGCCACACGCCTTGTCACCGTGCGCGCTGCTTTAGCCGTGCCTGTCACGTGTGTTCCCTCCTGCCGCTCTCCCAGGAGACCTTTCCTGTCCTGTGGCTGTGGCCGTGGGCCGGTCCTGGCGAGCCGTCCCGCCCCGCCGCCCGCAGTCCTGGCTGGGGGCTGTGGTTGGTTTCACTCTCTCCGTTTCCTTTCCGTTGCTTGTGTTCTCTTTGCTTTCCCCCTTCTGCTCTCTTTCTGTTCGCCCCGTGCCCTGCGGCTCTATAACCGTCACACGGGATGCTGGCACGTGTCCCCGGCCGAGCCTTTTCTCTCATTGGGTTTTTGAGACTAGAAACCACGCACAGATTTGACACATCCACAAAGTACCATGTTAGTCCCTGCTTTGGGGGCATTAAAAACAAGGCCACTCCGTGTCCTGCACACATACGAATGGCTGGCATGAAAACCAGAAAAAGCAAAGCAAACGAGCCCGCCCGCGCGATGTCGTAGCTGCTGCGTGTTTGGAATGTGCGGAAACCTCTTCAGAAACATTTGTTAAAGACGCGATTTTCTGCAGGTACAGGTCCCCGATTGACAGCTGCCTACATCTGAGACATGGTAAGCGACTCCGGACCTCACAAGCCTTCCTGCCCACAGATCCCGCGGAGGATGGCCGGATCAGGGCTTCCCACGCGTGCAGCTTCAGGCCGGCGTGGGGCACTGTCACGTTCTCTGCCCGCCTCGCCCCTCCAGTGTCCACGGCCACGCCCCTAACTCTTTCTTCTCAGCCTTTCCTTACTGATCAGTGGCAGAGCTGCCTGCGTGAAAAGGCAGGGGAGGGCGTGGAATGGAAGCCACCCCAGGCCGGGGTCCTTGAGGTGCCCCTGCACCGCGCGGCTGCCCTGCGTCTCATGGGAAGGATTCTCGGGCTGCATTTCTTCCCACTACTGTCAGATACGGCACAGAGCCTCGCTTCACTGCATGAACTGTACGCGGTGTCTCCGCGGTAACCGCGGCTGCCGCACTGCACGGTCATTCTCTGCGTCCGCGTCGTGGGGTCCCTCTCTTCCTGCCCACGCGACTGCAGACTGGCCGGGGGGCGGCTGTGTGCTCGGTGGCCTGGGCTCTGTGCATAGCCCCAGCGGTGTCTGTGTAACCGGGAGACCTTTCTTCTTCCCATCACCCCGTGTCTGCTCGGTCACCAGGTCCCGTCGCCTCCAGCCCCCTGCCACCGCCCCCGCCCCGTGCATTCCGACGCTCACATTGCCCCTGGACTGCTGTCACGGCCTCGGGAGCCCTGCCCTGCCTTCTGCCCGGCCGCTCACCGTTTTCTAAAGCACAAACCAATCGCACCACTGATCTATTTAAAACTAGTCTGCGCCTTTCACCCCCAGAGGCTCAGTGTGACTGTCCTGTCCCCACCTCGTGGCCACCTGCAGGCACGCCTGCCCTCTCTCTGCACCCTTGGGAGAAGCATGCTGTGTCCCACAGAGCTGGAGGGCGCTGCCCGCACAGTTCCCGAGCCTGGAGACCGGTTCCGGACCAAGGGACAGATGGCTGCGTGTGGCATTTCGCAGGGGAGCACTGGCTGCGGGACACTTGGTCCCTGACTGAAGCAGCGACGTCGCCTGCTGAGCGATGAGCACTCCACTTAGGTGCTGAAACGGGAAGCACCTTCCCCGGAATCTTCCCGCGGGTTTTGGTATCGAATTCCACGTCAGTGGGCGTCACCTTCAGCTCTTTGACCTTGGCTTTGTGCATCTGTGACAGGGGCACGGCCACCACCTGCTCCGCGTCTGGCTGACGTGTGCCGGGTCTGTGACACGGGGGCTCCCTGCCCCTGAGACCCGAGCCGGGCCAGCTCCCCAGGTTAGTCAGGTCCCAGCCCGTGGGCTTCCTGAGATCGCAGCTTGTCAGAAGGAATCTGATCCAAGGACCCCAGCAGCCCCTCCCGAGGTGGCCCGGGCTTCCTTCCGGGGGAGGACCAGCCCTTCCTCCATCCTGACCCCGGGCCCCGCTGGCCGCGTACAGGCGCATGTGCGGTTTGCTGTTGTTGTTGTTTGCTTTACAACAATGTCCTTTTTCGTCGCTGACCTCAGGCCGGACCGCAGCCCTCTCCACATCCTCCCCTGCCTGGAAGCCTCCCAGGAGCGGGCAGTGCCCCCGGCGGCCCTCGGTACTGAGCTGCACGTTCTGTTTGCAGCATCCTCAGGCAACACGTTCGTAATAAGAATCACGAAAACACCTGTCATCCCAGCACAGGGGAGGCCGAGGCAGGAGGATCGAGGTGACCCTGGGCTCCAGAGTACATTCAAGGTCCGCCTGAATTACAGAGCAAGACCCCATCTCGAAAACAATCATGCGAAAGTGAACTTCAGTAGGGGAGTCTCATTCTCCGTTCGGTGTGCTGTTCGGTGAACACCGCTTACGCTGGTGTGAGGGCCGAGGCTGGGTTCGCGTGTGTCCGAGGACGCGCTGCCCGTCCTCCTTTCCTTTGTGAGTCGCGGCCGTCCTGTGCCTTTTTGTTAGTCACCTTTCCTGAAGGTGAGGCGTGACCCCACCCCCCAAACGCTCAGCGAGCCCCAGCTGCAGCCCTGGTTCGCAGCCCCGGTGTCCTCACCCCCTTCGCCCCCACCAGTGGCCCTCTGGGTCTCTGTCCCCACGTCGTTCCGTCACGGGCAGCAGGGCTGGTGGTCGCTGTGGAGGACCCGGAGCAGGGAAGAGCCCCACCCTGTTCGCGTCCCGAGACGTCAGGAGTGAGGGGGCTGCTGGGGAGGCCTCGCAGAGGGGGCGCAGAGAGGGCAGCGCCTGGATGATCTCAGTTGTCACTGCAAGACGGTGACGCGCTCTGTTCTGGAACCAGGCGTCGGCGAAGAGCGGGAAGATGGACCCGGCGTTGTGTCGGGGAGCCAGGCAGCCTAGTGCGACGGGGTCTCCAGAGAAAAGGAAAAGGGCCAGGAAGCCCCCAGGGTGGGGTGCTGCGGGTCGGGTCCCCAGAACAGACAGGGCGCGCCGGGGACCGAGACACAGGCTCTTGGGCCGCTGTGGAACTTCCCAACTCCTTGAAGCCTCTGGACTCAGAGGCCCCAGGTACTGAGGTGCAGAGCCCCCTGGCTCCCCCGAGCCCGGCCTCCCAGTCCCTGGCGCAGATCCCAGGACTTGGGGCTCCGCGATGTCGCTGTGACGCGCCTGTGTGGCCCGGCCGGGACGCTCTTCCCTTCCTGGCCCCTGCGGCTCCGTCTGCCAACAGCAGCCACCCCAGAGCCACCCTGGCGTGGGAGCAGCTGAGGACAGAACTGAACGGTGTCAGTCGGGGGACACCTCGCCAGGCGCAGGGGAGCTGCCGGGTGCAGCCATAGGGGCCCAGAGCCGACGGGAGGCAGCCAGGACTCCGCGACCGCCAGAGGAGAGCTTTCCGGAGAGCGCTTATTCCTCCCACGCACACAGCGGAACTCACTCCGTGCCCTTCAAGAAAACTCCTGCTAAGTGCGGGGCCTCCGAGCCAGGGCAGCCCCTGACACCGACGGCCCCTGGGCGCTGGGACCCCGGCCCCTCGGGTGCTTCCCTGCTCCCCGTTTCCGGCGGGGCAGGCCCATCTCGCGCACCGGTGCTGTCTGCCTGGGCTTCCCCTCCTGTGCACCTGAGCAGGTTACCGTCACCGCTGTGCAGCTGGGAGGGTCACTGGAACTGGGCCCTAAAGCCCTGGCCCCCGGCTGGAGGTGGCCCCCCAGCAGGCGGAATTGGACCTTCAAAATCGCGGGCTGACTTGGATTTGTGGGCACGAGAGGAGCCCAGGGCCCCAGCGAATGAATGGGCTGCATCGCAGACAGCAATCGCATGTTTATTCATCCTGCAGACAGCCAGGGGAGCCGTCTGGGAAGCGGTGCTCGCTCCTGGGACCCCATCCCTGCCCGGAGGGGCTGCCAGTGCCGTGGGGAATCGCAGCACGGTGCGCTCTGCACTGGGGCTGAGCGGCGTACAGCGTGGGACAGTCCATAAAAGTAAAGAGAACAAGAGGTGTGTGAGTTGGGGAGACCGAAGAGGGCTTCCTGGAGGAGGCGCACACGGCCTGCTGCTGAGAAATCCTTGGGCTCAGCACAGTGAGTGAGTTTTGTTTGGTTCTCGATCTGGAACTTGTGACATCTCGGGAGTCTGTCAGAGGTCAGAGATTGTCATCCATTGCTAGACTTCCCTTCCTTCCTGACTTAAGCTACAAAGAAATTAAGTGAAGAACGAGAAACTGTCAGACAGCAGGACAAACGATGGCTCTTGCGTTTACTTACTGAACACCAACTTCTTCAGTCCGGTTGTTAACACTTCAGCTAACATGCAGAAGTCCACCATCTCAAAATTACACAGATTGAAAAGACACTTTGATGCTTCAATGTATTACTTTTTAAACTGTCGAAGAGCTAGTTTAAAAGTAGAAACAAGCTACGAATTTCAGGTGCTAGGAAAACCCTGTGGCTGAACACACGGAAACACATGTAGGTCCTACAGACAGACAGACAGACAGACAGACACACACACACACACACACACACACACACTCACTGTTTTCAGCTCTGGCGAAGCCTCTGTCTTGGAGACTTGCTAACCAAGTGGAGAATTAAACTATTTTTTAACCAAGCGAGGAGCCCCGGGCGGCAGCTCGTGGGCGAGGTAATTGCCCAGCCCAGCGTGCAGAGCAGCGGTTAATTGTGCGGTGCAGAGCGGTTAAAAACCTGTTTCTGGCCTCCGCTGATGACAGCGTTGTGTGGTGTGTTACAGGGCTGGCGGAGGCGTCACTCTTTGGGAACTGGGGCTCCCGGCCACCGTGAAGGCACAGGGGGATAGAACTGTTGGGGGTGGCAACAAGATCGCACCCCTGGGGTTCGCTGCTAGCCCCGCCTCCAGCGCCCGCCACACAGCCCCGTCCTGGAGTTCAGGGTGCTCTGTGTCCCCGTGATCGTGAGGAAGTGTTTCCGGCCTCTGGGTTCTGAGTCTTGCCTGACCAGCCCGACACTGACCATGGCCCGACGCTGCCTCCCGAGGACACCTCCCACGCCAGGTGCCGAGAAGCTGGCTTAGTTAGAAGACAGAGTCGGGGTTTTTAGAAACAATGGAGTAAAAGGAGGAGAAGTCTTCAGGCTCGCCCCAGGGCTCAGAGCAGGGTGCCACACCCAGGAAGTGGTGTTCTGTGTCTCGGCCCTCTCTCAGTGATGCCCACAGGATGCCCCAATGGAGCCCCATCCCTGAGTCTGGGCGGTGCCGTCTGCCGTGGTGGCAGAAGGACAGTGTCCATCAGCCCCAGCTGTCCTGTCCATCTGGGAGGCTGAGACAGGAGAATCACAAGTTTGAGCCCAGCCTGGGCAATGCGGTGACTTCGCTGGCCTTGTCTCAAAGCACAGGAGGGCCGCAGAAGCGCTGAGCGTAAAAGCCGGGGTTCATTACTGAGGACGCTGCGGCTGCCAGGGGTGCAGCGCGCCCCATGCTGGCCAGCAGGCGGGTTTACTTTAAGGACACGGGAGCCCCCTGTGGAGCCCAGAGACAATAGCAGGGCTGGGCGCAGGTGGCCGGAAGCGGCCCTGGGAAGCCGTCCAGACGCCTCCCTGCCTCTCGGCCCTGCTTCCCCCACCGCAAGCCATGTCCTGCTCCGCGCTGCTCACCGCCAGCCTCTGCGGGTGTCCAGCCGCGTGTCCAGCACCCCCGCGTGGCTGCGTCCGCTCTCTGTGTCCCCAAGACAGGAGGAGCCTTTCAAGCCCCGCAGCAGGGACGTGGGGTGCCCCGGCTTGGGTCCACCTCCACCCAACATAGCACCCTGCTGGCCAGTGGATGGGCAGGGGCTGTCACAGCGGCGATGTACGCTGTGCCGCTGGCGGCAGTGAAGACGTTGGAGAGGCTGGGGTTTCTGCTAGCGTCTGTTTCTCAGAATCTCCATCGATCCTGCTCTTCTCTCCTTAATCGTTAAGTTGGGTTTAAATTGCCTTGGGAAGCAGAACTAGGGGAAGGGACCCTGGACTAGCAAAACCCATCAGATGCCATAGCTGAGTGACGGGAGAGGTGGGGAGACAGAGAAGCGTGCTGGGCGAACCGTGTTCGGTAGGACGGTCTCCCTGCCAGTGTGGACTGTGAGCGGGCCTGGACGGTGGCGCCCCCGGCAGGGGGTGTGGACCTTCTTACCTGGCAGACGTGGGGTTTTACAGCCGCCCTGCTCATGACTCTTGGCGTCAGCAGTGCGTGGGAACGAAGCCCGGGTTACTCCAGGGTCACCGACATGGCGCGTGGTGTCAGGTGGCCTGGGGGACGGGGCACACATCCTCAGAACTGCTTGCCATCATTGCCCCGCGTCTCCTTGTGCCATCTGGGGCCCGGGAAAGGGAGCTCCCCGGGCATGCGCGCCCGCTCGCAGCAGGGAAGAGGGGCCGCCCCCATGTCCCTGCGTCATCGTGTGCTTGGGCGCACTCAGCCTCCTCACCCTCACCGGCGCTCTGTCGCCAAGCTGCGGGTCCGGGGACCCAGTGAGGGAGGGGTGACCTCCCGGGAGCCCGAAGGACTCTGACGTCACCCGTGAAGGAGCCGGAGAGGCCGGGGGCGTCTGCGGGGGCAGCACGGCCGCAGCCCGCTTAGGTTCCCACCTCCGGGCCAGTCTCCAGCTGCTGCTCCTCTGCGCCTCCTCCGTGACCTGCCCTGCTCTTGGGGTTCGTTCTCAGTGTCCTCGAGTCTTAGGGGTGCCGCTCCATGAGAGCTGTTCCGACTGTTTGCAGCGCAGTGCCCCCCGCCCTGCTGACCAGGTGCCGCGTGATGTGGGGACGGCACAATCGACGCCGATGTGCGGGGACCGCATGTGGCACCCTGGCACCCCGTGGGACCTTGCAGCAGCCGGGTTCACGGCGCCCGCTTCAGCCCCACATCCCGCCCCCCAGCAGTGGCTCCTGTGACCTCGTTCCTGCCCGGCTCTGTTCGGTCCCCTCCCTGCCCCCCACACATTTGGTGAGGGAAGTGGCTTACTGTCCCTGTCACAGATGAGTACCCGGGGGCCTGGGCTGTGCTGGGGACTGGTCCATCGTAATCAGTAGGGGCCTGTCCCCAGGCCTTGGGTTCTTACCCACACGAGGAGTCACCTCCCCACGCTACGTGTGCCCGACCGGAGGCCAGACACACAGTGCAGATGGAACTGTGCACCGAGCTTGAGAAGAAGAAGGGCGTCGTGCACGTCGGTCCCATGCCTGGCTTAGAAGGTGGGGTCTGCCCGCGTCCCGGGAGCTGTGGCGAGGGCACGGGGTCACGGCTCTGGAGGGGGCCACCGAGCTTGTTGTCCTCCCCGTGAGGCGCCGAGGTTTGCAGCACCCCGGTTTCAGCCACCCCCTGCCGTGCCCAGGGGCCTGTTGTCTACACCGGGGAGGGCTGCGTCGGCCACCTGCACACAGGACACCTGTCCCCATGGCCCCGGCCCTGGGAGTTGGTTACGGTCGCCCCGGCCAGTTGTGTCATCTTGACATCGCCAGCGTCTGCCCGGCCGGGTCGTGGCTCACCGAGTCACAGCAGCCAGCGGCACGGGCCCAGCCGTCGACTCTGTGCCGCCTCCGCCGCTGCGGGGAGCTGAGCTGTGCGCTCGGGGCCCCCGGGGCTGCACCGAGGACCGAGCACCAGTTGGGCTGCAGAAACGGAACCGACGGAGCTGCAGCGGCCCTCGGAGGCCGTCGCTGGGATCTTAGAGGTCCAAGTCCAGGTCCGGGGCGTCTGGCCACTTGTCTCCCGCTCTCCGAGCCTGGTGTCGTGGGGCGGCCACGGTGCTGGGCAGGACCCCGCCGCCAGGTACAGCTGCTGGTGGAGGAGCACCAGCAGCAGGAAGGGGACGGGACTTTCGCTCTTGCTCCCTGGCAGGCATTTAGCACCCAGACGCGAGCTCTGCCACCTGCTGGCCGGGCGGTCTCAGCCGGGGGACTTGGCCCCCGCAGGCCACGATTTCCTGGTCTGGACGGTGCTGTCCGTGCCCACAGGAAGGTGCTGGCTCGCAGTCCGATCAGGGCTCGGGGACGCTTGTTCTCGCCTCTTCCTCCACAGCGCCTTACAGTCCAGGCCACCTTGCTGGGGACAGGCCAGTGCTGCCCTCTAGGGGTCACCTCGGCGATCATGCCTCGACAGGGGCCTTGGTCTCCTGGCTGAGCAGAGAGACCAGCCCGCCCTGCGGCTGCCTCCCTCCTGCCCCAGGAGCCGCGCTGCCGTGACGAGTGATGGGCTTCTGTCGGTGTCCCGGGCAGGGACCGGCGGCCGTGGCGGCACAAGCGGCCCACTTAGACCCGGTCACCACCTTCCTTCCCTTCCTGGAGGTCGGGGCCCAGCCACAGGCTCTTCGGGCTCCCACGCCTGTGCAACACCTGGAGCCCCTCCCAGCTCACGTGACCCCGTGTGCCACGCAGGGGCAGCAGGTGTCCCCGTGCAGGGGCAGGGCCTCCCACCTGCCCTCTCACTCACCGCCCCTGCCAGGGAGAGCCCGGCGGCCTCTGCTGCAATCACTCTTTACGGCTTCAGCACCAGGCCCTGGCGCTACGCAGGTGGCACTGTGCACCTCCTGCCGTCAGGATGCCCAGGCCACCTTTGCGGCTCGGAGAGTGGGACGATTCATGGGGCCTCAGAGTGCCACTGGGTGGGGTGTGGGGGTCCAGCCGCCCGCCGCCCACAGCCCCGATGGCCTCGCCGTGGCCCGGGCAGAGGGAGTCCCGCCTCAGCATCCGCAGGGCGTGGCGCCAGTCCTTTGCTGCATCCAGCAGAGCTGTAACCCGTATCGTGGTTGCGGACTTGCTGGAGGCTGGGCCCAGCCAGGGTCCCCCACCTGTCCGATCACTGCGGCCCCACCCCACCCCGCAGGCACACACGGGGGTCTCCCCCGCGCCGGGCCTCGGGCCTCTGGCTGCAGGAAAACACAAACCTGCCGAGGCAACAGCTGCCGGCTCTCCGACCGCCCTGGCACCCTGTGCAGGGGTGAGGGGAGACCCGGTGAACGTGTAAATTTCACACGCGTATTGCAGTAAGAGACCTGGGGCCAGAAACCCCCTTGAAGTGCTCCCCGCTTCACACGTCTGTCCTGGTGTTACCGTCACTCTCCAGCGCAGCTCCGGGGCTCAGTGTGGTTGACAAGGTGTGACCAAAAATACAGTCAGCGCTGCCGCCCGCGCCAGCCGGCAGGGGGCGGGCTCCCAAGCCGTGACGCCGCGTCCTCATCCACGCGGGCACCGGAGCTGGCACTGTCGCCAGCTTCCTCCCCAGTCAAAACGACCGTGAGAGGCGAGGCTTTGGAATCGATTAGGACACTGCCGCGGCAGTAAAGACCTTGGGACAGAGGACTCCAGCGCTGCTTCAGAAAGCGGCAAGAAGACGGGACAAGCGTGCTCAAGGCGAGGAAGGGGTCTAAGAGCTTGATGGCGTCCTTCCCGCCACAGAGACGCGTGGCCCTCACTGGGCTTCTGGTCACCCGGCCCGCCTGGCTAACAGCGGCAGGGACAGGCGCCTCCCCGGACAGCGAGGGCTTCTCGGCCACTCTGGAGCCGGCTCACGGACAGGACAGCACGCTGGGAGGGAGGCGGTGGGCGGGGGCCCTCTGAGGCCAGCTCGTCTGGAGAACTTGGCCGGTGACACCGGGGACAGTGACGCAGTCGGGTACAGAAACGCGAGAGTGGAAGGCGCGGGTCTGTGAGGCCGTGCAGGCGGCACATCCTGTCTCTGAGGTCAGCAGCCGTCTCGCTGACGAGCGTGTCACCACTTGGGCCCAGCCCGAGAAGGGGAGGGCGGCAGGTGGGGGAGACCCGAGGACTCCGGCAGGTCCTGCAGAGGGGTCATGGCGGGGCCGCAGAGGCTGCTCCCCGGGTCGGTGGAGGGACGGCCGGCAGCTCTGAGTTAGCAGCCCGGGTCTGGACCACGAGGTCGTTCTTCGCTGGGAGGCTGAGGTTTCATGGCCCCGGGAGAGGAAGGGTCCCCAGGAAGGCCTGGACCTGGCCTTCGGGAATCCGGGTCCGCACCAGCCCACACCCGAGCCCTGTCCTGTCTCCGTGGAGCAGCAGGGTCCCGCGTGGACCTTCAGGCCTCCCGCGCGTGAGGCTCTTTCCTGTTCCAAGCCGCGGGCTGTGGTGTCCTCCCGTCCCCCGGTCGGGAACTGGAGCCGCCCCCGAGGCCCCTTTGGCCGCGAGCTGCGCCGCAGGCCTCCCGCGTCCCAGGTCTGGGTTTCGGAGACAGTGGCGGTACTGGGGTTCTGTGCTGTCATCTTGGGTGCCAGCCTTGATGGCGATCCCGGTAATGACACCACACCGCAGCCGAGGCGAGGGGACACAGCCCGTCCCCGCTTTCCACTCGCTCTGGTGAAAGCATGAAGCAGCCCATGGTGACCCATAATTCATGGATAAAGGAAACCCGTGCTGTGACAAGGACGCCCCCACTGAGGTGGGGCGGCGGGCGGGAAGGACAGCGCCGTGTGCCACCTTTGCCCTCCACAGCTCTGTCCCCTCTTGCTCAGACGTCCTCTCTCCCCCTTATTTCCTTGTCCTGGTGCTGGGGATCGAGGACTCCTTTTACTTGGTCATTTTCCTTAGCTCTCAGATGGTTAAAGCTTTTGGAATTTGAGGTCCTTTGTGAAAAGCATTCCCGCCCCAGTATCTAACAACGGTCACTTTAAAGTGCTTGTCGAGGGCCCCTTCCACGGTCACCTGAGGACCGAAGCTCTTCCGTGAAGGGGAGAGGCTTCCTGCCTCGGCCATGCTGGGGAACACAGCAGAGTGGGGCGCCCCCCGAGAACCGCTCCCCACAGAGGACCAGAGCCCTGTCCCAGCATGCTTGTGTTTCCTGACTGTGACCCAGCACTGTGAGGGCCCCTCACGTCGCGACGCTGGCCGTGCCACGCGTGGAGCTGGAGCGAGCGCTGCTGGCCCTCCTGCTCGCGCTGTCGTCTGCTGAAGGCGGCAGGGCCGCCACGGCGCGGTCCGCTCTGGCCGTGGTCAGGCCGACCAGTCTGATGGCGCGCGCTGGGCATGGAGAGCGGTCAGTCTTGCGAGGCCCAGGCTGGCCCGTATTAACAGCCTCTCCTTTGTTCTTCTTGAGGTGGCAAACGAAGCTCATTCCCAACGTGCAAAGCCAAGGCAGCGACCCCGGGACCTCTGCTGGAGATGGAAGCTTGCTGAAAACCCAGACTGTCTCCACGGCGCCCCCAGGTGACCCCGAGGAGCGCAGACACCAGCCGGCCCCGAGGTCCCTGCTCGGGACACAGCCGCACGGAGACAATCACTGCCACCCCCACCCCGTCTACTGCAGCAGCCTGTTCCAGAAGAACGCACCGAAATGGTTGTTTTTTTAAAAAGGAGTTACAGAGCGCGTGAGCACCAGCAGGCCGCCGTGGGCCAGGAGGCTTCCTCCCCGTCTGTGTATGCACCGTTGTCGGGCCAGGACAAAACCCGGGCTGCCTTTGCCTGCCGTGCGTGTCCGTCGGTCCACCCGTCCGCCCGTCCGCCGGTCAGTCACACCCCGGCGGAGGAATCCGTGGGAGCGGCCCCTCTCCGTTTCTGTCGTTTCTCCTTCCTGTCTGCTAATGCTTTTATTTAACAGTGCAAAACTTTGATCTTATGTTTGCTTCTGTTTTTTTTTAAACTTGAATTTTTAAAAAAAATTTACACTTCTTAGGTTTAATTTCTTGTTGTATATTTTGCTAGCTATGAGCTTTTAAATAAAATTCAAAGGTTGGGAAAAGTTTGAAATAAAAACAAACGAAAAGAAGCCTCCTCTTTCTGAGCGATCGCATCCCAAGAGCAGCTTCTCTGTGAACTGTGTCATGGGCTGTCCTACACGGCATCCGACCGCTACGCAGCCGCGACGGCTAGGGCTGCTCTGTGGGCAGCGACTGGCACTCCTGTTCACTTAGTTTTTCTTGATTTTTTTTTTCCTTTTTAAAATGGGAACCTTGACACACTTCAGACTGGTTTGCAGTGGCTTTCCGTTCTGTTCTTTCTCACCCCCTTGTTGTAAAGAGCCCAGCACCTGAATTGTTATTCCTCTCAGTGTCCTGTATTTGTATCTGTTTTACTAGGCAGTTAGTGGGATTCTATGCCAGTTGTTAAAATGAGCATTGATGTACCCATTTTTTTAAATAGCAAGGCGCAGCCTTTGCCCCAAACTGTCATCTAACCTTTGTCATTCCAGTTTGAGTTAACGTGCTGAGCATTTTTTAAAAGAAGCTTTGTAATAAAACATTTTTAAAAAGAAACGCCCCTTTATTAAGAGTGAGCTTCCTGGTGCTGTGCGGTTGCTCAGAGCGAGTCCGAGGCCAGCCTGCACTGGCTGGGGTGGGTGTGATCCATGCTGGGGGTGCACGGCCAGCTGTCACCGGGAACACCAGTGCCTGTGCCAAGGGCACCTTCCCGCCCCTGGCCTGCGGTCCCCGTGGGCACTGTGTGGCCAGGGCCTCCTGCCCGGTGGAGGCAGGACACAGGGTCGGAGCAGTGTCCGGGGGCGGCTGGCAGCCAGCCCCTTCCTCCCCAGTGCCACCCCCCATGGCTCCATGACCCCCAGGTCCTGGGCCCGAGGGGCACAGGCAGGTCTGCACCCGGGCCCCATCTCCCCGAGTTACCCAGGTCCCCTCGTGCCACTGCCAGGGCTGTTGTGTGACTGCAAGAACTGCGCTTTCAGGCCTGGGCAGCTCATGTCTCCCGCAGTAGACTTCCCCCCACCGGTGGGCCACGCCACGAGGCCCTGGTCCTGCTGCCCTCACCACCCTCTGGGAGGGGCTTCTCGGCGCCCCGCCCCACACGCAGCTGGGGAACAGCTGGCTGCCACGCTGGGAGCAGCCCCCGCGCACTGCCATTAAATCACCCTCAAACCCTCGTCTCCAGGCTGAGTAATCCCGACTCCCTGAAGCTTTCATCAGCCGTCCTTTAATCATCTCATCACTGCCCTCTGGAAACGCTCCAGTTCTCCTTCATTTAGTCCTAAAATTGGACAGGGGAAGAAAGTATTATGTTCTAGGACCTACTTGGAAGGCAGGTTTTGTGTTGGGGCCTGAGTTTCCTAACGCCTGGGAGCCCCGGGAGGCAGGCGGGCTGCGGTGGCAGCGGGACCGTGAGGAAGGCAACGGACGCGGGCGCGCTACTTTTGAGGGGAAGGAAAAGGTGGTATTTCTTCTGGGTCTTGCAAGCAATTAACACACACCCGTCTGTGGAGGGCGCACCAGAGGGACAGGCGCTGGGGCCTCGGCGTGGCCACAGCCCGCCCTCCTCTGGCTCCTGCTGCCCTGCACGTCACGGTGCGCTGCGAACACGGCCTGTGGGGTCCCTCTGCGCCCAGGTGTGCCCGCCACCGTCTCCGGGCCTCCCCGTCATTTCTCCGCAGTGAATCAGCCCAGGTGGCTGGCACCGCCGCACCGGCCCATTCCTGCCGTTCACCCAGCTCCTTCCCAGGCCTGCGTGCTAGGGAGCGGGGCCCCCGCCCCAGGTGTGGACCGAGGCGGGCATCTGAGCACACAAAACTCCGGGGGCCCTGCTCCCGCAGCACGCAGGCCCAGGGGCCGGGCGGGGATGGCCCGCCTTCTTCCCGGGAGTCCCCCCCAGTCCCCCCCAGTGCCCCCCACCCCGGGTGCTACAGCAGCTCCTCCTCCGGGAGCCAGGAGGGGCCTCTCAGCTGCTTCTCGGCCCGGCTGCCCTGAGGACTATCCATTTTCAGACTCCCTGGCCAAATAACATGGGAATTGCTAATAAAGGCCACGAACAGCACATGGGGTGGGGGGCTTCCTCTTGAAAAAGTCCTGAGAGGAACCCGCGGTTTTGGCAGAAACTTCAGTCCCACTGCACCGCAACTGCTCTCAGCACAAGCAGCGCGGCTCCTGTGAACTGAGGACCTGCTGGGACCCAGAGCCCAGCGGGCGGCGCAGGACGCCTGGGTTCAGCGCGAGACCTCGCACACGAGCGTCAGAGCTGCTCTGGGACGGAGACCGAAACTCACAGCTACCCACGGTAATGCTAGGAGAAGGACGCAACTCTAAATGCCGTGCAGATGCTGCCAAAAAGGCAGACGACGACCTGTGTTGGCCACCACTCTGAAGCTGCTCTTCTAACCCCTGTGATTCTGCACTGGAGAAACTTCCACGCGCTTACCCTGCAGCCAGGAGTCACCCAGCGAGAGCCGGGGCAGGCGTGACGGCCAGCGCCACTGTTTCCAGTGCACAGCGTTCGAAACGTCGCACAGGGCGGAGAACATGAAACCTGTAACTTCGCTGACCTTCGGAATTCAAGTGGCACTCAGTCATTTCCCTGTATTGCAGAGCAGTGCTAACCCTGCTTATCACCCGTGCCACTGTGCGCGGCAGTCAGCTGCTATGAAAACGGCGTAATTCAATGCACCTTTACTGAGCCCCCAGGGCCCTGCTCCGAGAACCGATGAAGTGTTTTCTGGTCATCAGTCTGTTCACTTGTGGTACACATGCAGTGTCCCTGTCCCTGGGTGGTCATCAGGGCACCACAAGGCCTATGTCAGCAGAAGGTGCCCAGGGGAAAGCCCAGGTTTGGGGCTGCAGAGCCGCGGCCATGGTCAAGCCCCGCACATGAACCCTCAGAGCCATTTCTTTGGGGTGCACGGAGTGGCGAGGAGACCTGGCAGATGGAGACTGGCTAATGAATTTCCTCTTGTTTTGTAATTTGGTAGGAAACGTGCTTTTCTGGTCCATTGTGAAGTGTCTTGCTTTGGCATTGCCTGTAGCTGTGGAACATCAAACATATTCCTTCCACCCAGAGCAGCAGCTGGTAACCAGGACAACCAACCTGCTTTGGACTCAGGTCAAGGACAGCACTGGGGTGTCAGTCATCTACACTGATGTGTTTGTTAAATATTTACCTTCATCTCTAAGACTGGAGATATTACCAGCTAAATGGATTAGCAGCTCTTACCTCCATTAACTATGTGGGAGAAATTGGTAGAGCACAGATTCACAGCAGTTGAGAGAGCACAGCAGGCCAGCAGAAGGCGCGGTCACCCATCATCCCGTTTCCCTGCGGAGTCAGGTGGCTCGGCTGACTGGGTCCCTTCCCCGTCTCTAACTCGTCTCCGATCAGAGCTGACTGGGATCGAGGAGCTGCACTGACACTGCAGTGCCGTTCCCGCCATCAGCGAGATGCATCAGCTGGCCAAAGAGAACCAGTGCCCACGAACTGCCCGGCTGCTGGGCAGGTCCTCTCCTTGTTGGCTTAGGTGCCCACTGCTCCCTGGAGAGGCAACGTTTTCCACACACAGCCTGCCCGCCACGCCCAGTTCTGGGGACATGGCCAGCACCTGACAAAGCTGGGGCCAACCACGCCCAGAGGAGCCCTGACCATCACCTCACGCGGGCATCGGGCAGGGGTGGTGCGCCCACCTTCTCGTGCAGCTGGGGCTGCTCTTCCCTTGTGCCCGGTCCTGGAGGCTCACGCCACGCAGCCAGCCTTCAAGACCCATCTTCCTGGCCTGTTTTCACCACTGCTTAGAACGACGGTGTCCGTGCTCCCCCCAGCCTTCTCCCTACAGCACCCCTCAGACTGCGCGTGAGATCTTTGGCCAGTAGGGACGGGGACTCCAAGTGTCATCAGGAATGCCGGGTGCAGAGAGGCAGGAGCTGAAAACAGCAAGTCCCCGCTGGGTGTGGTGGCACAGGCGTTTCAGCCCAGCTCCCAGGGGGCTGAGGAAAGGGGGTCACAGGTTTGAGGCCAGCCCGGGCAGCCTAGGGAGACACAGTCTCACAAAAAAAAGGCCCAGATGTAGCTCAGCAGGGCATCGCCAACAAGGCGCTGCGTTCCATCCCTAACACTGCAAAAATAGAAACGGCAAGTCACACCAGTAGGATGTGCTGTCCTTCGTGTGGCCTCTCTGCATTTGGGCTTAGCAGTGATTTTATAAAAAAATGCCATAAAGTTCCTCCAGCAAAACAACTCCTAATCTCTCTCTCTCTCTCTCTCTCTCTCTCTCTCTCTCTCTCTCTCACACACACACACACACACTTAATAAGCAAGGGCAAGATCCAAGCCTCTCACTACAGGTTGGCACCATTCTCGGGCCGGGGTTAGAGAAAACAATGGCCACAGCACCAAACAAGCCCAGTCTGGGAACCAGTTACACGCGCGGGCCTTCGGTAGACTGGCAACAGCCAGACCCCAGCCCCTTCTGGCGCGAGGCCTGGCCAACAAGAAGTACCAATCCCCTCTGCCAAGCTACTGGCTTATCTCAAAAAACACAGGCTGTGATGATAGCTATGGAGGTGAAATGCAATTGGATGCCTGTGGTGCTTTGGTGTTTCACTGACATTGCAGGTCTAAGGCCAGTGGTCTGATCATAGGTTCAGAGGATATCATTATGCAGTGTGTCAGCTAGTGGGGGTCTCCTTCTGAGGGCTGCAACCATTGTTGATTCCCCATGGTCTTGTTTTGAGGTCCTATATCATTTTCATTGTTTCATTGGGTCGGGTTTTATTCTTGTTTTGTTTGATTATGTTAAATCCCATGGCAAGAGAAGTTATTTTAAGGATAGCAAGATATATTATGTAGCAATTTTGGATTTATTATTGGCTTGTTTTGAAGTCCTTTATCAAAATCATTGTTTTGTTTTTATTGTTTCTATTCTATTCTGTTCTGATTTTTACTATGTCTGAGGTTATCTGCAGCTATTTTGAAGACGTCAAGAGGCATTATGGTAACTACTGCTGATTTCATGTTTTGAAGTCCTGTATCTCTTACACTGGTTTGTTTTAATTGCTTTTATTCTGTTATATACTCTTTAAAATTAAGAAAATAAATAAATAAAACATAAACTGAAGTAGTAGGATCCAAAATGTACAACAGATATTGTGCAAGTGAAAGAGGGGGTGTCTGCAGGGGAAGACGGCAGCCACTGCGGATTTCCTGTTGTCTTGTTTCAGATCCCTGCATCATTTTCATTGTTGTTTTATTTGGCTTTATTCTGTCTTGTTTTGTTTGATTTTATTGTATCTGATGGTATGGGCAGCTATTTTGGAAATAACAGGCTATACTATGGTAGCCATTATTGATTTATTATCTTGTTTTGAAGCCCTGTATTGCTTTCATTGCTTTGATTGGTTTTATACTGTTCTGTTTTGTTTGATTTTGTTATTTCTTATAGTGTGGGCAGCTACTTTGGAGATGACAGGAGCTGTTACGGTAGCCACTGTTGATTTCCTACTGTCTTGTTTTGAGGTCCAGTATTACGCTCACTGTTTTGTTTTGATTGGCTCTAGTCTGTCTGGTTTGGTTTTGTTCTCTTTAAAATAAAAAAAAAAATTTTTTAAAAAGGTTAATAAGCGAGGGCAGGCACCAGGAGAAAGGAAAATCAGGCTATAAATTGTAACAGCTTCCGGCTGGGTCGTCAGGGACACGGTGCCGAGTGCGGCTGGAGAGGACACGGTACCGGCGGCCAGAGCCCGCCGTGGACCGACGCTGAGAGGGAGGTGGCCGCGCTCCCAGACGGGGCGCACGGAGAGGGGCCCGAGCCTGCCCCGTGTGGACTCCGCTGGCTGGCCCTGCCATGCACCGACAGAGTGGACAGTCACGCTGCACCCGCCCTCCCTGGAGCTTCCCCGCTGGGTGCAGGGGCTGGAAGGCAACCTTGTTGAAACGCTCACGGTGTGACCAGAGCGTACAGCGAGTGTGCGACGTCTTACAGTTTATCCCAGTAAGACCCACTGCCACGGATCCCTCACAACTCTCCCCGCACCCCGTGGCCGGACCCATTTCATTGAAACAGTAACGGGACCTCCCAGTCGCCCTCCCCCAGTGACCTGGGGCTGGGTCATCCGGACAGCCCGAGCAGGGACTCAGCCCGAGACCCGTGTCCCAAGCCTGCCGTCTGTGCCTGCCGTCCGCAGGCGAGCAGAGGCCACGGCCTCCTCCAGGTCTGCCCTGCTGCTGCCCCATGTGACCACGACCACGGCCACATCTCAGGAGGAGGCCCCTGTGAAGAGACGCGGGAGTCCCGCTCGGGCTGGAGACCAACATCCACCCGTATGGGGGCGCACGCTGCTTCGGCCGGGGCGGAGACGGGCCAGGCCTGCTGCGCTCACTAACAACCTCCAACTCTGGGGCGGGCCGGCGGGGTCCCCAGTGCCCCTGGTGTTCAGAAACACATTCCCACGGGGCGAACGTGATCTCCTCTCATCTGGGTGCCACCGCTTCCTATCCCACGCCAGGTGTGAAAACACGGTACACCCCTCAAGAAACGGGGTCACTGTACTGCCAACACGGACCAAGAAAGACAAAGCACAATCACTGCAGGGAAGCTCACTGCGTGACTCCCCTCAGAGTCCTCCCCGCCACTGCAGCGGCTCTGGGGGCCCCTTCCCGAGTGCCTTCGGCTGCGCTGTCCTGGCTGCCTTGATGCCCTCAATCCACTCACAGTGCTTCCTTTCGTGGCCGTTCTGACTTTGGGGAGAAGCAGGAAATCACAAGGAGCCAGGCGGTGACTGAGGCGGGCAAGGACAGTGTCACGCTTGCACGAGGTGCCTCTGTGGGATGGCACCGGCGCAGCACTCACAGGAGCTGTCATGGCTCACAGAGGCGCTCAGGAAAGAGGACTCCGAGCTGCTGCAGGAGAGGTGGGGAGGATGGCACGGCCTTCCCAGGGAGAGGGAGGCTGCCCGGGACGTGTGGTGATGTCTTCCCCCGTGATAAACGCTTTCTAAAACACCTTTAACATCCATCCGCGCCTTCCCGTGCACAGGTTCTTCCCTGCTGCTCACTCGGGCCACGCCTGTGCCTCAGAGGGCCCGAGCAGCCTCGGGGCGGTGACAGCCTGTGCCCAAGGTCAGCCCGTGCCCAGGGGTAACGCTCTGGCTGCCTACATGGGCGGGGAAGAGGGGCCGCCGGCCGAGCCCCCGATGCACCCTGCAGAGCAGCCCCAGCTGCTGGCCTCAAGTACATGTGGAGTGGCTGCCAGTCACGGGCCCCCTTTCTGCGCTGCAGCCTCCTCGGCCACTTGACAATGTCCCCAAAAACTGCTGAAGTGGACACCAGAACCGCGACAGGAAACAGAGACCGACCTGCAGCTCCTGACTGGGTGCCTTCAGCCTCGAAAGCACAACTGTGGTTCCGAGTCTCAGACACCTTTCACGTTAGCGCATAGGCAGCACTGATGTGCGCACCCCGGGCTCCTGTGGACCTGGCCCCTCAGGGTGGGGGCAGGCCTCGAGCAGGTGTCCGCGGCGCCCCACCGTGCCATCCCGCAGGGCCAGCCGAGAGCCCCTTCCCCGCGCTCCCAGCACCGCGCCGGCACCGGCCTGCAACAGACTCGTGGGGCCACCAGCTGGGCCCATCCCCCCAGAGACACCGTGCCCCTGCGACCCACGACGTCCTGGGGGTGCTGCAGCTGCTCCTCAGGGCACCCCGCTTTCCTGAGGACGAGGGACCCGGGCCTGCCTGGTCCTCTTCCACAAGTCGCTTCATGAAGTGGACGGTTTTCCTTTTGGTTTCCATTTTGTAACAAGGACATCAGGAAGCAGAGGAAACAGACGCAGTTTCGCCTGACGCCCGCGTGGCTAAGGGCGGGCGGGGAGCCGCCCTCCGCAGCCAGCCTGGGAAGCCTTCGTCCTGGTGGCACCCCGACTCCTTCTTCATTCTGAGACAGGGTCTCAGTCAGTTGTTAAGTTGCCAAGCTGGGCTCAAACTTGTGATCTTCCTGCCTCTGCCCACATTCAGATATGTTTTAAAAACTAAACAGCTCCTTTTTATCAATCATGAAATGAATAAAGAAAAAAAAGGCATCAGAACTCGAACCCTGGACACAAAAACGGCCACGTGTTTTGGGGAAGGCCCCTCTGAAAGCTCCGACCTGCGTCTGGGCTGGATTTCACCCTCGGGGCCGGGAGGAGCCGGCGACGCGGACGGAGCTTACACAGGCGCTCTGCTCGCGGGTGGCGACCTCGGAGCGCCGTGGCCCAGCTCGGATTCTCCCGCGGAGCCTCCGTGGGCCCATGATTAAAGCAGCCTGGGTTTCGCTCTTCCACTTTGTTGGCAAAGAGAAACAGATGCTCCCGCGGCGTCTGCGCCCGGCCGCCCCCCAGCCCGCCGCACCGCCTCATGGGCGGGGCCTCGGCCCCGTAATCACACGGTCCTTCGCTATCCACTTCCGCCTCGTTAAATCACAGGGGTTTATTTCCATTCAAAGCTTCACAGACTAAAGGATTCCACTGTGTCAGAATCAAGGAGAGGCTGTGCACAGCACTGATTTCTCACGCACAGAGGGGACAGCAAGTGTGAGGCCCCCTCGGGTCTGGACGCCACCCCCACCGAGGTGGTGACGGCAGGGAGGCCGGTGTCCCTGAGCCCCGGCGTCCCGAGATCCCAGGGGACCCGGGACAGGACGGCAGCACGCTGGCTCGGGGAGGAAGGGCGCCCCCCGCACGTGGGGGCCGGCAGTGCTTACAAAGACGAGCGGCTCAAAGAAACGCCCGCGCCAAGGCACCAAGGTGTGAAGCTCTAGGAGACACGGGACGGGCGAGAAGGGGTCGGCCCCGGGGCAGGAGCCGGCCCGGCCCGGCCCGGCCAGGAGCAGGGACATCAGATGCCCACTGGCAGGCGCAGGCCCCCCGTCCCGAGGCCGGCCGTCACTGGTACTTGTAGAAGCCTTCCCCGGACTTCCGGCCCATCTTCCTCTCCTCCACCAGCTTGCTCAGGGCGGGGCTGGGCTGGAACAGCGGGTTCTCCGCATCCATCTCGTGCCACCCTGGGGAGGGGACAAAGGGCAGGGCTCGTGCCAGCCGCGGGGCTCCCAGGGCACTGCGCGCGTGCAGGGGTGGGGCCCGCCGCGCCTGCGCCACGCCGGGCACCGCGAGAACACAGGTCCATGTCAGCGCGGAGCCCGTGAGCGCCGGGGCGGCGCGGGGCCCCCGCAGAGGGCAGGCCGACACCGCCGCCGCCCCGAGCCCCGTCTCTGCACAGATGACCCCCTCCACCACACAGCCAGACTGGGCGCAGGGGCAGGGGCGGCCTCCCCCTCCCGGGCTCGGCGCTGGGCTTCGTTTCGGTTCTGCAGGACTGGGTTGGACCCTGGGCCTTCACACTGCGCTACCTCTGCAGCCCTCTAAGATCTTTCATTTTGAGACAGGATCTTGCTGTGTCACCAAGTTGCCTAAGCTGGACTTGAACTTGCAATTCTCCTACCTCATCCCCCTGCCGAGTGCTGGGGTTACAAGTGCACGTCCCTACGCCTAGTGAGTACGTGTATATGCGCCTGTACAGGTGTATGTGTGTACTTCTACACTACATGGGATTGAACCCAGGTTCTGCACACTGAGATACATCACGAGCCCTTAATTCAATTTTTATTTTGAGACAAGGTTTTGCCAAGTTGGTCAGGCTAGACTTGAACTTGCAATCCTCCTGCCTCAGCCTCCCAGAGTGCTGCCACTGGCCAGCTTCACAATTATTTTTATCCTGTGTTCAAAGGCACTACAGTAATTGAATCTGTTTTTAAATGGTTGTCTCCCTGGATCAAATAGAGCTATAGACATCAACTGATGACAGCACACCCCACGCACCTCGGTCATTTCCTGACTTCACACTGAGCTATGCAGAGGGGAAGCCGGTGAAAGGTGCCCAACTTCCTGTGACCCCACGAGTGCTTCGGAACGGACTCTGAATGGCACTGCGCGCCTCACACTCCCGTCCCCAGCTCCTGGCACCCGGGACCGTAACTCAGATCTCTGGGCCGGTGCTGGGGTTGCACATGGCTTGACCCCAAGGGCTCAGGCACTGCAGTCTCGCTGCCCCGGGTCCTGTGTGGCCTGGTGAAGCTGCTGGGCCATGGGGTCCCCGTCGACAGTCACCGATCACAGATCAGTGCTGTCTCAGGAGTTGGCTGCGTCACCCGGGACGTCTGTCTCCAGAGAGCGGTGTGGAGCAAGGTGCCCAGCACCCCACACCGGGCGGTGACACGGCCAGCTCGGAAGCAGTGGCCGTGCAAGCCTTTCCCTGTCCCGCTGGCGGCCGGCCGTCCCTCTGATCTTCACACAGGACCAGCCCCGTAGTGCCCCAGCACCCCAGAATGCACCCAGCCACCACTGAGGGCCTCTGGGAGTCTGCCTCGGCCCCACACCATGTTTTCGAGGCGCCCGCTCCTACCATCCACGATGAACTTGGTGGTGTCCAGCCCGACATAGTCGAGAAGCTCGAAGGGACCCATGGGGTAGCCAGCGCCCAGCTTCATGGCCACGTCGATGTCCTCCTTGGATGCATCACCTGAGGAGAAGGGCGTCCCTGCGTCACAGCGCCGCTCCCAGCTCCCCTCTCCAGGGGGGCCCCAGGCCAGGAGAACCCAGACACTCGCACGTTCAGACCGTCTCGGACAGGTCCCGAGCGCCTCCTGCACCCGGACTGCAGGGCGGGCCAGGGCTCTGCGGCCTTGGGGGAACGGGGCTGGGTCTCCAGCTCGACATCATCTGACACTGAGCGGTTCCCGACCCACGAGTGGGCAGTGACACACGCGCACTCCGGGCTCCGCTTCCGTCTGCTCGGCCTCTTCCCCCCGGCTGCCTCGGTGCAATGGGCCGGGAGTGACAAGGACTCTCTGCGGCCACAGTCGCACGGACCTGCAGCTGGGGTCCTGGGGCAGGGCTGGGGTCAGCGTGCCGGAGTTGGATCCTACCACCTCTTAAACTGAAACAGAGGGAGCGAGGAGAGAAAGAAAGGAGGGAGAGATGGTGGGAAAGAAAGAGAAGGGGGGATGGGAGGAAAGAAAGGGAAAGACGAAGAGAGGGATGGAGCGAGCAAGCTGCTTACAGAGCCCAAAGCCGACTGAGTGCGGCCACCGCCAAGGCGAGGGCCAGGTGCGTTTCCCAGGAGCCACCCCTGCCGCGTGCTGTCAGAAACCACCACCGCCACCACCCTCTCCCCGCCCTTCTCTGAAGCCGGAAACCGGAAGGATCTGCAACAGCAGCTTCACGAATTTTGTTTCAAAGCAGAAAGAAGCAGTTAGTCCCAGCAAAGCGAAATAAAACGGTAAAACACTCAGACTTGGACACACGAGGCACGGAACCACTGAGACACCCCCAAGACCACCTGGTGAGGGCGGACGGTACTAAGATAACTCTGGGGAGACCAGGGCCACTCGAGGAGGCTGGCTGTGTCCCATGGGGGTACAGGCCCCGGAGAAGCCCGGCCGGGCGCAGGACCACCGGAAAGTACAGGGCTGCCACCGCGCCTCCCCGGGCGCCGTGCCCTCAGCGACCAGGACCTGGCACGAGACAGAGAAGCCAGCACTATGGCTGCCCAGGAGGCGGGCACGGGGCTGGGGCGCACAGGGCTGCCGCGGCCACACCAAAGGTGCCACAGGGCGGAGGAAGGCCCCTGGTGCACGGCAGCCCCACACAGGACTCCACGCTGGGGCTCCTAGGGCTCTGCGGCCCCCTCAGGGCGTGGGAGCGACCAATGGGCCCACCCTGAGCGTCCTCTGCGCTGGGCCGCTCCCGTCCCCCAGCCTCTGCCAGGGTCCCTGGTCACAGCTCCGAGTCACAGCCCGACAGTAATCTCGGGCCCACGCACAGGCAGCAGCACGCGGCAGGACGCGGGCACCAGGCACCGAGTGGGAGCCGCGGGAGGCCGGGGCGGCAGCTCTCGGGGACACGGGGCCCACGGCACATGGAGTCGGCACAGCCCTGACACCTTCACCCTAACGGGGGCAAGCAAGGCGGAGCACAAGGGCGAAGGACAGACACGTGCAGACGGGTGGACAGCGTGGACGTTTAAGGTGGCCTCGCACTTTGAGCTGCTCATCCCGGAAGCTCTCTAGGATCACGCACGCATGCGCACGCGCACACACACACACACACGCACAAGCGCATACTAAGAACGGCTTTCCAGTGCACCTTTAAACCGCAAGGCCGGCCAGCATGGGGAGCCTGCTTTCTCCTCCGGCTCTCCAGTGCCACCTGCCAGCCGCACAGGGCACTGCCAGCAGGGGCCGCAGGCAGCGGGTACCAGAAGGACCTGCACCCCAGCTTCACTGAGCAGCGGCTGCTTGGGCCCTGCACCACACGCAGACTCACAACCCCCCCACACCCCCGCCATGGCACAGCTTCGGGCCCTGGAACCTCGGAGCCTTGGAGCACGGTGATTTCTACACTGATGGAGGCCGGGCCCCGCGCAGTGACACGCCTGGCTTTCCTGCCCCCGCGACAACCCGGACTCCGAGGGACTCAGGGCGGTACCTCGCTCGTACAGCCGGACGGCCTCCAGCAGGTAGGGCACCAGCAGCCTGTTCACGATGAACCCAGGAGTGTCCTGCAGCAGGAGGCGGGGGCGACAGTGACCCGTCACCAAGGGCCTTTCCCCGGACCGGCCCGCAGGTCTGCGCTGCCCGGGTTCACCAAGCTACCGCGGTGTTTAAACCTCCCCGCCGCCCCACGGCCCGTCCAGGAGCCCGGATGGACGCCCGCCAGCCCTCCTGTGCGTGCTCCCGGAGCCGCTGTGGGGACAGATGGTCAGTCTCCAGTCCCCGCGCGCAGGGGCGGCAGAGGTGCAGACCTGAGAGCCCCCGGCGGAGGCCACCGCGGTGCGGGCCCTGCAGCGACTCAGCTGCACCCTGTGCCACCACAGCGGAGGCCTTGTCCTCAGCCCCAGCGTGCGGCGCAGACGGCCGTGAGGAGCGCACAGCCACCAGGGCGTTTGCGGGACGCTACCCACAGCTGCAGACCGAGGTGGCCTCCTGTGACAAAGGCGCTGCCTGCCCGAGGCAGGAGGACATGGGCCCTGGGGCGCGCTGAGGCCTGGTCCTCCCTGTCCTCCCTCCTTCCCTGTGCTCCGCAGGCTCCCAGGCCGGGCTGGGCAGGGCAGGGTAGGGCGGGGCAGAGGCGGCAGGAGCCTGGGGGCCCCGGCGAGAACCCCGCCTGCAGCTGGGCGTCACAGCAGCCTGCCGATGGCTCTGCTCCCACTGTGATCCCAAGCCCTCCGCAGAGGGCGCCCCTAATCGGCCCAGGGCTCTTCTAGTTCACTCTCCCATCTGCAGGAGCAGCAGAGGCCACTCAGGGCTGTCGCTGCACCGTGGTGGCCACGCCTCAGGCGCCGGTGCCGCAGCATCGCCAGCCGCGACAGAGCTGCTCACCCAGGCGGGTCCCAGGGCCCTCGGCCCTCACCCCATGAGGCCGCGTGCTCCGCAGTCACCTGGTCATGAGCGCCAAGGGCTGACCCGCGGGGTCCTGGCCGTCCCACCCAGCAGGGTCTCGAGTCCCCGAGGCCACAGTGCACCCCTCCCTGCCACACGGGGCCGCCCACAGGGGAGAAAGCGCCCACCCTCAGTCCCTCCTGGAGCCGTGGCCGGGCTCCCAGGCCAGGCAGCTGGGCTACCCGCCTACCCCAAGACGGGCGCTCCGGGCTCTACCTTGCAGGACACTGGGTGCTTTCCCAGGGTTCTGCTGAAGTCCATCAGAGACTCGAACGTCTTCTGGCTGGTCATGGGCGTCTTGATGACCTGGGGGCGCACGGCGGAGTCAGGGCTGCACCGACCACAATGTGTGTCCTGTGCAGACATCGGTCAAACGGCTCCACGCAGTGGCCAGGCCCCCTCCAGCCAGCGCCCTGCAGCGGGGCGCACGGGGGCACAGGGTGGTTCCGCAGAGCCCCAGCTGTACCCGGATGACACTGGAGGGTGAGGACACGTGACCCCGGGGCACCAGCGTTTGGGACATGCCGTCCCTTCCTGTCCTGCAGGGTGGGGAGCCCCGCTGCTGCACCGTCCCACACAGGCCGCCCCGGGTCACCGACTCCCCGAGGAGGAGGCTCAGGTCACACCACCGGCGCCGGGAGGCACGTCCCCTCCGCTGGCCTCCAGGTGTGGCCCACAGCAGACAGGGGCGGCTCTTGGGGACTCTCCCAGAACGCACCTGTCAGGATCAGAGCTGGCTGCGGGCCCGGGGGAACGTAAACGTGCACCCATGCACACGCATGCGCGCACACTGGGCTGTGAACTTGTGCGGGATCACAGTGAGGGGCTCTGCTCCCACCTCCGGCCTCACCCTGAGAGGCGTCCACCCCGCCGCACCCGTGTCTGCACGGAGCCCCACCCCAGCCCCGTGGTCACTCAGGGAACCAACCCGACCCGACACGGAGAGAGAAGCAAGCGAAGCTGGGGACAAGGAGCGCGACCTGTGCAGAGCACCTGGCACTGTCCCCGGGATGGGCTGAGCAGGAACAAGGATCAGCTGTGGCCCGCAGGCGCAGGCGCGGGTGCTCAGTCACTCAGCAGCAGCAGCAGCCCCCAGCTCCGGAGTGACCCGCGGCCCCAGGTCCCCAGTGGTGGGAGAAGCGCGAGCGCGCAGGGCGGCCCACTGACCTCCACCAGCTTCATCACGGGCACCGGGTTGAAGAAGTGGAGGCCGGCAAAGCGGTCCTGCCGGGTGGTGGCGTTGGCTATGCTGGTGATCTGCAGGGACGACGTGTTGCTGGCGAAGATGGTGTGTCTGCGGACAGACGGGCGCTGAGCCCCGGCCCCGACTGCCCTGTCCCCATGGTCCCCGGGCGAGGCAGAGGCGGGGTCAGGGTCCCACTGTGCGCCACGAGCGGCCCGCAGAGGCACAGCCCCCATCCCTAAACCTGCAGGCGCGGACCCGCCCGTCTACCTGGGGCAGCCCGGGCTCAAGGCGGAAGGGGAAAGGCGGCAAACAGCGGCCTCGCACACAGCAACACTGCGGGGGCCCCAAACCCAGGCCGTGAACCAGACGGGCACCGGGGCAGGGATCCCGGGCGGGAAGCTCCATACCCCGCTCCCAGCGGGTCACTGCTTTCACGGCCAGCGCCTGCTAAGGGGCAGGCTCTGGGACACGTGCGACCCAATCAAGTGCTCTGCCAGCGAAGAGTCAGAAGGCGCCGTGCCACAGTCCCCAGAGCTGACCAGGGACGGGCTCGCTGCTGGGCCCCGTCCTGACCCGCACTGAAGGCAACCTTCAGAGTCCGCAGCGCAGGCCCCACAGGCCTAGGCCAGGCGGACAGCTGGGCTCTCCCGCAGCGCCACCTGGTGGCCGGGAACACACACACCCGCCTGTGGCCGGCCTGGTTACCCCAGGAGCAGCAGAGGCTCCTAAGTGAACGTGTTCTTTCTCGGGGTTCCTGCTTTCTGAGGGGCAAGGCCGAGGGCAGGGAGAGGCTGGCAGGGAGGGGCACTGCCGTGCCTGGCTTGGGAGAGCCGCCCCTGTGTAGAGAGCGTGTGGTCGGTCTCAGGGAGGGACGCATGGCCTGCAGCATGCTGCGGGCAGGGGTGGCCGGGCCCAGCTGGGAGGCACCCGGCCACCCACGTGTGTTCCCCCGGCGGACCTGCTCTGCCACCGCGACGGGGGCCGGTGAGTCTGCACTGTGAGCATGGACGCCTCGCCCTCCTCTGCCTGCTCTGACGCTAGGGTCCCCAGTTCAACCTTGGTCCTAGAGGCAGCAACAGGAGACAGACGGCACAGAAGAGGACGCGGGCCACCGCCTGCCCTGCGCCCCACTGCAGGGCCCGCCCAGAAGCCTCGGCAGGAAAGGGCGTCACGGCCTGGCGTGGCAGCATACACCTGCAGTCCCGGCCACCCTGGAGGCTGAGGCAAGAGGCTCAACAGGGCCCACAACGCTAAGGCCAGCCTGGGCACGGGCAGACGCCGATGCCCAAGACAGACAACGTGGACGGAGCCAGTATTCCACAGTGGCGCCGGGCGGGAATGCCAAGGGCAGTCGGGAAGGACGGCCAGCAGCGAGGCCGCGTCACTGCTCTCCGTGAACTCTGGTGACACAGCCTGCACGTCCCCAGCCCACAGCAGGCGCTCGGGAACCGAATCGACTCGGGCAGCACCGACCCCACGGACAGGGCTCACGGCTCCCCTGGACGGCACGGAGGGTCCCGCCCCCCCCCGCACCCCCCGCCAAGGCCGCCGGGAGCCGCCGCAGCCAGGTTCAGGAGCCCGCCAGAGCTGCGGGGACAGACCCAGCGCCAGTCCCGACCGCGTCCCTGTCGTCGTCAGGCCTCTCTGCCACCTGTCCCTGCGCACTCACCGGCAGAGTGACACACAGGCGACAGGGTCGCAGGGCTCTTCCCTGCCGGACGGGGCGTCACACCCTCCAGGTCCCGCAGCTGAGGCCCGACTTTCCCGCAGGTGACGCCAAGCAGCCCACGACGCGGCCACTCCCGGGCACACTGAGTTCCCCTTGCCAAAACCCTCCTCCGACAACCCGGTCTAACTGAGAAGGGCAGCACCGCTACACGGGCAGCAGAAGCATGAACCAGAGAGTTCTGGACCACCCCGCCCAGAGCCGAGATCACGCCCTCGAAGGCTCTGGGCCCAGAGGTGAGGCGCGGGCAGCGTGAGGCCCCGCAGTAATGCTCCAAGACGGTTTCTGCTGGCGCAGAGAAAGCACTGACACGGATCCCTGGGGCACCCTCCACGCCCTCCACGGACTGGGGGCGGGGACAGGGCAGCCAGCAGCCCACGCTGGGAAGCAGGTCGGGGAGCACGTACTCGGCCGCGAACTTGTCCAGTCTCTGGAAGACCTCCTTCTTCACCTGCAGGTTCTCCACGATGGCCTCCACCACCAGGTCGGTGCTGTGCACCACGGCTGCTGGGTCCGTGCTGGTCAAGATGCTGCTCAGGGTCTTCGCCACGAACTCGTCGGCAGCCTGGTTTGGCGGGAGAAGGGAGCGGCACCGTCACCGTCACCAAGAGCACTGCCCTGGGTGGAGACCCCGCCTGCACACCCAGGGCTCCAGGGATCGAACCCCGCCTTCCCACTCAGCAGCAGCCGTGTCTCTGCGCGCCCCTAGACTCTCCCTGTCCTGTCGGCGTGGCCACCTCTTACGGTGTGTCTGGATGTCCCCCCAAAGCCTCACGCACTCACAGGGCTTCCTCGGAGGAGGCTGGGTCTAGCGTGTGCGAAGCCTTGGTGATCCAGGGCCGGGGTTAAGGCATGAGTGCTGCCCCGCCCCGGGCAGAAAGCACCGACGGGGGCTTCCAGCTGCCGCTCTTGCCCCATCACAGTCAGTTACCCTGCTGCCAAGTGCAACCCTGTCTCGGAGTCAGCTGATAACGGACTGAAAAGCTCGACAAACTGCGAGCCGGATGAACCTTTCCTCCTTTAACTCTGGGTGTCGGGTATTTTGGCTCAGCTACAAGAAAAGTAACTAGACACCACCTGTCTCCTGAGCCGTGTGTTCCCAACACCAAGTGGCCCTCCGGACAAGGTAAGAGCAACAGTGTGTGTTTCGGTCAGAAGCCCTATTACAGTAACAGGCACACTGCTGGGAACCCCTCAAAATCAGCCTCCCGGTTTCTCACACACACCTCCCATCCTTCCTGCCACTGTCTGCAGCAGCTCCGGAGTCCCCTTTCCTGAGTGTCTTTGGCTGCACTGTCGTGGCCGCCTCGATGTCCTGAACGGATGCAAAACACTGACCTCTCATGGTCAGTCTGACTTTGAGGACGAGCCAGAAGTGGCCTGGTGTCGGCCCCAGGGAACGGAGACACGCTGCCCCGCGCTCCCGGGCCGCCCTCCCTCTAGGTGGCACTGGCGGCAGGGTTCACGGTGTGTTTGATCCCGCCCTGTAAAGACCCTCAGGAGAGAGGACTTGCAGAGCAGCTTCAAGACGTGGCAAGGACGACGGCTGAGTGCTCGAAGCGAGGCTGTGAGGCGTGTCACCATGTGGGTCTTTTCTCCTCTGATCGATCACCTGCTTCTGTCCCAGAAGCGGGGTGCCTCGCCCTGGGTGCACCCCCTACGTCACAGGACAGGGTCAGATACCACTGAGCACCCCAAGTTCCTACCTAACTATGATGCCCATCTTACTGTTTTGTTTCCACCTTGCGAATTACACAAGTCTCCTCCTTTGACTCCCCGTCCTGCCCTTCTGGTGAACTGGTGTCCCTCAACCCCGAGCTCGCAGTGCCCTTCTGGAATGGGCTCGCTGCCTGCAAACTTTCTCCTTGACCTCAAGTTCTTTATTTCTGTTTCCTAATCGCCCTGACTTTAGTGACACTGGTACTGCATCAGTCTGCAGTCGCAGGGAAAGGAGTTTCCACAAACTTGAAACACACACACACACACACACACACACACACACACACAAACACGGGCAGCAGCCTGCAGGGGCGCACACAGTCCGAGGACTGGCTGCAGGGGCGTCGGGAGCAGGACTGACCTTGGGGTTTTCTGCGAACTTCTTCTTCGCCACCTTCTTCAGGCTGTCCTCGATCCCCTTTTTGGACTTAGCCAGGATGTCCTCAGTTTGGTCCACCAACACCACTGTGTGGCCAGTGGCTGCAGCAACCTAGAGCAAAAGGAAACAAAAGAATTTCTTTGTAAAAGATAATAAAGGTAAAAAGGCAACAGTCCCATCCCGTGTGACTTCCGCCAGCACTCCAGGTAGAACAGTGAGTGTGCAGAGTACGCTGGCATTAAACACACTTCCTGCCAGGCAGTGCTGTGACCCCGGTGTGGAAGGACGCGGCCCTCACGGAGCCTCTGGAGGGTAAGGACGTCCCCAAGGTCACACGGCAGGCACACGGCAAGGCGGGGCAAACGCAGTGCAGTGCCTGTACCATCTCTGCCGTCCCTGAGGACCCTGAAGTGACTCGGTGCCCTGGTGTCTGCCCTGCAGCTCCTTCGGGAAACCAGCCCCTCCGCCACCGGGCCGTCCTCCACTCCCGGGCTTGCGGCCACCAGTGAGGCCGCCGGCCGCCTGGCCCCACTCCTAGCCGTCCTCAGTTGGAAGTAGGCCGCCTCACAATGGCAGCGAGAAGAACAGACCCCCGACTCTGGAGTCTGGTGGCCCCGGTTTGGGGCAGGCCACTCCCCCCTTCCCCACGTGGCCTGGGGGAGGGCGGGGGACGGGGACCAGGACCTCAGGACCGGTACCGAGCGCACCACAGCCAGCCCGGGCCTGCTCAGGGGTGACAGGCTGGTCCCTGTTTCACCCCTGGGTGCCAGCAGCTGCAGCGAGGGCCACCAGGTCACCTTACAGACAAGTGTGAGTGACGACACAGGCACTGGCGGAGGAGGACGGCAGGGGGAGTGAGAGGCAGGCCCGAGCCTCGGCCCGCACCGCGACGCCTGGAGCAACTGAACTCAAGATGCGGGGGTGACAGGAG
>RJWM01011393.1:0-32346 GCA_004363535.1 Dasyprocta punctata
CAGCCCCAGTTTGTGAAAGGGTCCTAGGGAAGATGGCAGGCTTTGAGGAGTTTGCCAAAAGGCTTTTGTTATGGCTTGTGTATAGATGTCCCCCCAAAGCTTCATGTAGTTCTAGCTGGGGCTTTTTTCAGAGGTGGCTGAATCTAGAGTGTGTGATGCTGGAATTGATTCATAGTACAATGCTAGGCTCAAGGGCACTAGGATTAGGGTGTGAGTGCTACCCATCCTAAGTAACCTGGATAAGATATAAGAGAAAGAGCTATGGTCATCCCTTGTTGTATTTGCAGTCTTCTGCCTGCCACAAACTGTGCTACCCTGCCTTGGAGCCAGCTGATTATGGACTGACACCTCTACAAACTGTGAGTTAAATAAACCTTTTCTTCCTTAATTTTGAGTGTCATGTATTTTGTCTCAGCAACAAGAAAAAAGTAACCAACACAGAATTTGGTACCAGAGAAGCAGGGTCATTGCTCTGACTATACGTGACCATGTGGTTTAGGAGCCTTTGGGAATGCCTTGTGGGAAAAGTTAGGAAAGGTTCAGAGATACTAGCTGAAAAAGCAGAGCTAGAATGCCTTAAGCTGTTCTGTATGGGAGATTCTGGTCAGAGCTCAGAAGACCAGAGACCAGAAGGCTGATAGAAATGGTGCCAGTAAAGACGAGGCTTGGGAGGTTTCTACTGGGAAGGAGGACTGCATTAACTGCTGGACCCTAGACAATGTGTGTTATGGCTTGGCAGAAAGTTTATCTGCATTTTTCTGAGACTGAGAGTAAATGTGGGGAACTAATTAGTCTTACAGCAGAAATTTCAAGGCAGTCTAATGTTTATGAGGTGGCATGGCTACTGTTGGAGGCTTTTAGCCAGATTTACATTGAGAATGAAGAGCAAGGAGCCCAGCAGAATGATTTAAAAGGTTGTGAGTTTGGCCAGAAAGGAAGCTTCATGAAAGCTGTGGAGATAGAGCAGGGGAGATCTTGACTGCTGAGTAGGAACAGGAGAATAGAACAGATAGCTTTAGGGCATCACAAGAAGCAGCAGGACTCTACCCTTCACAGCCTCAGAGTTGCAAAAGTGAAAGACTTTGCTTTGAGAAGATAGCCCCAGAGCACCATGTTCCAGGTAGGGAAATTGTTGCCTAGGATTTGGTTCATAGGCACTCAACTCCTACAGCCAAGAGAGAGGGAAGCCTGGCTACTGCTCCAGCTGGTAGCAGACTTTGGCATCACCCACATGGTGCTGGGTTTTAGGTGCATGCAGAATGCAAATGTTGTGGGGTCAGGAAGGCTCACACTCAGACCTACAGACACAGCCCAGGTTAGTGTCCCAATCTTGCCTTGAGAATTAAAGACACATCCCAAGCAGACGAGAAATAGCCCCACACCAACATGCAGTAGTGACCACAGCAACTATCTGGAGAGCCCAAGGGGTGAGGGATCTTAGAGAGTCCAGGAAACCCACAACCCTCTTCCCAGGGCAGCACTACCCTCCCATCTGGATCCCGGGGATTCCACACCCACAGGATGGGGGTGGGACAAGGCTTCCCGGCCTTGTGGCATGGTGGAGACAGGCTGGCCTTGCGTGAGCGGTGCTCCATTGAGAAGGGTACCCACGGCCGGTTGCTGGCTGCTGGCTGCAGTGAGTGTGGGCTCCCCTCCCACCCAGCACCCTCTGCCCCGGCACCACCCAGGGCCCCTGCTCACCACGAACGGTGAGGGTGCTGGTGGAGCTCTTGGTGGGTGTGCCCGAGTCGCTGGCCACCACCCGCAACTGGTACTCAGCGATGCGTTCACGGTCCAGCTCGGTGGTGGTAAGCACCACACCGCTGCTGCTGTTGATGAGGAAGTCCATGCGGGGCCTGGCCACCTGCATGCGGTAGGTCACCAGCCCATTCAGGCCCTCATCCAGGTCGATGGCCACCACCTGAGGCAGAGGAGGTGTGGTGTGAGGGTTGGGGAGACTGGGGCAGTGCTGCTCACCTAGGAAGGGCCCTTCCTCCCCTCCTCCCATACACACAGGGCCGCTTCAGACATAAGTGCTTCCCTTGGAGCCCCAGGTCGGCCACTGTCCTCAGTGTCACTGCCCAGAGGCTAAGGGGGCAGTGAAGGTGTCCCAGATGGGCTCTGGTCCAGACACACTAAGTGACGCTCAAGAATCAGAGTCCAGGCCCCTACAACCTCCCTGCTGCTCTGCCAGCTGTGTCTCCAGCAGCTCCAGCCTCCAAACTCTCCAGCACTCCAGGACCCTTCCTTATCCTCCAGTGTCCCCCCACTCCCCAGCTTCTAGCAGCTGCACAATTTAAAGGCCCTTCTGTTATCCTGACCTTAACCCCCGAGGCCACTCTGCCAACAGGCTCCCTTTCCTCTCGGCTGTGACTTACAGGGCAGCAGCAATAAATGTCTGATGATGCCAGGATTCTTTTTTGGTTTTATGAGCCAGGGTCTTGCTATGTAGCCCCAAACTGACCTTGAATTTGAATTATTCTCCTGCCTCAGCCTTCTGAGTGCTGGGATTACAGGTGTGCACCATCACACCCAGCTCAGGATTTTTTGAAAAAAAAAATCATGTGAAGATTTCATTTATCAATTCATCTGGTGAGAGACCAAGAGTGGGCAGGGCTTCTCCTCAGTCCCTGTGCTGTCCCCACTGGTGTCTCTGGTCCTCATCAGAGCTACCTCAATTCAACACCCTGCTAGGCTGGGGTTTTACGGAGTTGCACTTAAGACACAGGAGGAAGACTGGAGTTGTAACAGAGGTAGAACCCTTATCTAGCATGTGCAAGGCCCTGGGGTCCATTCCCAGTATCGGGGGTCAGGGGGAGACATTGGAGGAAAACGTGTAATAATAGTTAAAATGAGAGCTTTGCACTAAGCCAAGACTATCACTGTTGGAAGGCGGTGGACTAATTTGCATTCAACAAACTGGATGAGAGGCTGCCCTGATTGAGCTTGAATACGTCCCAGGATGGGGGGCTCGATACTTTCTTTGTACACAGTTGTAATCCCTGGAGGAAGTTCTGCACACCGAGCAGAGATCTTCATTGGTTGCGGTTCTAAATGTGACTAGGGGACCACACAGCTCTTGTCAGAACCCTTCCCTGTACCTGGGAACTGTTTCCAGGTTGAATGCTCCCCAGCCCCCCATGTAAACCCTCTCCATGTGAACTCAGGATAGGCCTGGGGGCGCAGCTCTGCTCCTGCTGTCTGTGAGCCCCAGAACACTGGGTTTGGAGGCTCATTTGCTCTCAACTCTGCCCTCTTTCTTGGCCCCCCTGGGGAACAACTGCTGCACCCTGGTTGGAGGGGGTCCCCCACTGGGGTCCAGCAGTAGTTCCCTTCCATTGACAGGTGAAGAAACTGAGGCACAGTGGGCCAGCATGACATTGCTAAGGTTGTCCACTCTGGTACCTTACAAGCAACCCTGCATTCTCCGATTGGCACAGACTACCCTGATCCTGCTGCCTTGAGTGTAAATTATGATAGACACAATGCCCACCGCGGCTCCCAGGCAGTCCTGAGACCAGGCCGTTTTCTCTGTGTCTGGCTAGCACCACCTGCACGGCTAGGCAGGCACTACTGTGCTCACCATCCCACAGGCTCAGAGAGGCTGAGGAGTGTGCTTCAAGTCACACAGCACCCCAGGGGTGGAACTGCGATTCACACACATACTAGGAGCCTCCAAAGCCCATGCTTTTTGGTTCCAGGGTCTCATGCATGATAGGGTTCAAGGGCTCCTCCATTGAGTCCCACCCCCAGACCCAAGGCCCCAAAGCCCAAGCTCTTGACTGTGAGGGCCTTCCAGAGTTTCTACATATAAGAATGATAAAAAAAAAAAAATACAGCAAACACATTTATCCCACCACTTGTGCCACTTGCTGCAGCTGTTCCAGAAGTCCTCTTTCATGAGTGTCTTTAACTGTACTATTGTGGCCACCTTGATGTCCCGAATCAACTCAGAATATTTACTTTTCATGGTCATTTTGACTTTGGGGAAGAGCCAGAAGTCCCCTGGTGTCAGATCCAGTGAATAAGGTGGGTGAGGACACACTATAATATTTTTACAAGGCTGCCTTTCTATTGGATGGCATTCAGCGGCAGCATTCATCATGTTTTTGATGAAAAATCATAGACGCTCAGGAAAGGAGACTTCCAGAGCTGCTTCAGAAAGCAGCTAGAGTGACGGGCTAAGTGCATTCACAGTGAAGGGGAGGATTTCTAGGGGGATTGATGGCAATGTGTCTTCCACTGTAATACATTTTCTTTTGATTTAAACATTCTCTGTCTATTTTGATCACCTCTTGTAGCTCCTGCCTGTCTTTATCTCCTGGAAGCTGCACTTTCAGAGCCTCCCTAACTGGAAGGACAATGAGCAGGATGCCAAGGGGCTAGGCTCAAGGTGGGTCACGGGAGGCCGGGCGACTGGTGCCCACGTGGAGCGGCACCTGGGCCACGCACATCTGACTGTGTTCTAGAGCCACCTCCAGGATAGGGGCTTGACCAGACCTCTATAACCAGGCCCCGATAAACCCTCTGACTTGGCTTCCCTCTCTCCCCCATCATTTTGGCTGTTTCCCATCCTTTTCCCTCCCTGTGGTGCTGCCCCTCCCCTCTTTTGTCCTTCCAGATGGTGCAATCCCCTCTCCCCAAAGCGTCTCCCAGGGCACCCAGGTCCTGCCCAGTCCCCCAGGCACGGCGGCCTGTGTGTGTGCACTCCTGAGAGTCTGGGTTGCCATCCCTGACTCCCCTGCAGAGAGCTCAGCACAGAGCACTCAAGGTGACCCACTGCCACCTGCTGGCTGGCAGGGACAGGGCGAGGACTACTCACCTGGTACACAGAGACTCCTGCAGGGGTGCCTTCTAGTACCTCGGCCACAAAAGGCAGGTTCTGGAAGGTGGGGTCATTGTCATTGAGGTCCAAGAGGTTCACAAACACCGTGGCACTGCTGGTGGCCTTCAGTGGGGGTCTGCCACCTAGGGGGGACAAGGTAGAGAAGGGATCATGGAGAGGAAAAGATGGGAGATGGGAGATGGGGAAAAGGGATGGGAGAAAGGAACATGGGAGAAGGTGGCAGATTCAGCGCCCCCACCCCGGGGACCCCTCTGCCGACCTCGTTCCCCCTGCGTGGTCTCTGCAGTCCTCAGGGGGCTCTGGGGGTCACACCTGGGGTGTGGTCACTACTCCACCCTGGTGACCTGACACAGCCCTCCTTGTTAGGCCCCAGCCCCTGAGAACCAGGCACAGGGCGATGTCCCAGCCCAGAAGTTCAGGGCCACGACCCAAGTGAGCAGAGGCTCCCTACAGTCAGTGACAGAGACGATGATCTTGCGCATCAGCTCGGCCTCCACGGGGTCGGGGTTCTCGCGGTCCAGCATGACGTGTGTGGTGCGGATCTTGCCCGTGGTGCTGTTGAGGCTGTAGAACTTGTTGGGTGGCTGGATGCTGTACACCAGGGTGCCGTTCTCCCCCAGGTCTGGGTCCACGGCCACCACCTGTCCAGGGAGACCAAAAGCTATAGTGGCAGCAGGAAGCTTGGGACCACAGGCCAAGTCCCATGTGGGAGCTCCATGTGCAGAAGCGGGGTAGTAGACCTGCCCTCCGCAAGGACCACACCAGCTATGGTGCATCCGACGGCACTAGCAGGCACCTGTGACAGTTCGTGCCTGGTGTCTGTTAGGCATCAGGGCCTCTCCACACTCTGTCACAGCCTTATGAGGTGAATACCTATAATTATGCCCATTTCAGAGATGAGGCTCAGTGAGGGTCCCTCCAGCAGGCGGATCCCAGACACGCAGAGCACGAGCCCAGCAGGTCCCTCACTGCAGAGCAGAGCTGGGAAAGGCTTGGGAATCTGTACCTGGGCTGAGTGCTGGAAACGGCGCCATCACCAAACCCTCCCTCCCTTCCTCTGGAGCTTCTGCCTGTGGGATGATGTGCAAAGAATTGGGCCTCTGTGACAGCAAGGGACAGGCCTGGGCTAGGGCCCTGTCTGCAGGGGATGACAGAGCCCAGAGAGGTACAGGCCAGGCTCCAGGTCCCACAGCACCAGCCCCAGGCAGACCCAGCCCTCAGCTTCCTGCTCTGTGCCACAGAAGCCACTGAGGGAGGGACGGGTGAGATCCCAGTGGTGGCAGGGGGGAGGGGGGAAACGGACTGCAGTTCCGGGCCGCATCAGGACAGCGTCATTCTTAACTCCAGGACACTCAGTAACGCCGGCAGGGCTGCGCCAGGCCCTTCATCTTACTTGACGTGGGGACTTTATGCTTTGGCAGCAATATCTGTCCCTCCTCTGGCTTAATCCCCAGCCGGAGGTGTCTCTGGGGCCACCAGACCAGAACAGACAGATGGGCTGCCCTGTCCCTGGGCCTGGGGAGACCAAGGAGAGAGGGCTGAGGCAGGGGCTGCGTCTCCACCGAGGCCTTCTTCTACAACAGGGTCGGGGCACCAGAGTCCCACACCAGGCTGCTCCACCTTTCCCTCCCCAGCCTTGTGGACTTCGGGGTGGGGGTCCCCACCTTCTAGGCCTGAGACACCCTCCTCATGCCACAGGCACATTGCCTTAGTACCCACAGCTTCCATAAGAGGGCCCCCATCACCCCTTTCTACACACAGAAGAGGCTCTTGGGCACACAGGCATGAGTCAAGCCAGGCTATCATTTCCCCAGTGGACGGAGCCATCCATTTCCCTGTGCATCTCTCTCTGGGTGGGGAAACTGAGGCTCAGGGTATAACGACCCGACCCAGGGCAGCACATGAGATCAATTTCCCAGTGGGGCGCTCTCTTCTCTTCTCGCCCCCGCCATCCTGGGCCACAGGCTGCCTCCTTGCTGGGGTGACACTGGCTTTACCTCTTGGCCGTGGGGAGCCACGGGAGAGAACACAGGACTGGGACCCTCCCACAGGGTCCCTGCTGGGCAATTCTGCAAAGTCTCCCCACTTTCCCTTCATTTATTTCCCATTTCACGCTCGTCATTTTTCTTCTGGCCTGACGGGGAATAATTCTCCCCCTCTCCCTCGCTTTTATTTTGCTGGAGGTCTTTGAAAGGCTCTAAATCAATGCCCATCAGACAGGTCCTTGAAGGAGGCCGCGGGTGCCAGCGGGGAGAGCCGGGCCACACTCTCCCTGCTGATGGAGATGGTCACCCCGCGAGTGGGCAGTCTCGCCCCACCAACTCAGGAAGACGCAGGCGCACGCTTGGGGAAATCACAGGGACGGATGGTCTGGGGCTCCGGTCTTGGGGCTGGGGCCAGTGTGCCCGGTAGAGGGCGCCCTTGGGACAGCCCGAGCCATGTGCCTAGCGTTCTCCAGCCAAGGGAGCAGCCTCAGCTGAGGGCGCTGGGCACTGAGTGGGGAGGGGACGAAAGGTCAGATATTCGTATTTCAAAGTAGTCTGAACACTCACAATGTGCCTGGCAGTGGGGGTTCAACAGTAACCATGGCAGAGGAGACTGCGGGGGAAGAGGAAGGTGACGATGGTGACAGCTGACATTTATCAATCATTCCCCAGTACTGACCACAAACAACTCAATGGGGCTGGAACTTTTACTAGCCTTATCTTCTAGAGAGCACTGGGGCCCAGAGAGGTTAAGTAACTTGCCCATGGTCACACAGCATGTAAGAGGTATAGCTGGGATTAATACGTAGAGCCAGAGGCTGCCCACATGGCTCTGAAGGAAAATGTGGAGGGGGCAGAGGGGACACTTCAACCTTGGACAGGTAGAGGAAACTGAGCCAGTCAGGGAGGAAGGGCGGGGGAGGAGAGGAAGCAGAGCCTCAGGGTGAGTGGGGGAGTTCGTGCAAAGAAGAACTGAGTGTGCAAGAAACCGAAATGCCAGTGTGTGCACGCGTGTGTGCAGCTGCACACGTGTATGTGGGGCAGTGGGACACAGGTGGGCCAGCCCCACCCGGATAGCACATGCTCTCTGTCACCTGGTCACCAGGGTAAGTCCCGGCCACAGCCCTGCCTCACTGCGGCAGATGGTCCCGCTGGCCCTCAAAGGTATCAAAGGTACATATATGTGCACACATGGGGGCATTGAAAGGATTTTTATGATTGTTCCTCTTGGCATGATTTGGCTATGCCCCACCTGCTTAACATGCAAGCTTCTTCATTTCTCCGGCGATCCCTGTCTTGTGACTAGGAATTCCACAGAATTCTGGAACATTCTCAAGAATTCTAGAAAATCTAACTTAGACTTTGTCCTTGGGTATAATGAGATTTCCTGTTACTAAAGCTGCCACATTACCTTTGGCAGATGTTTAATGAGCCAAGTTTTAATTCTGAATTTGTGTATTTCTCTGACTCTGGCTCTGTCTGTCTCTGTCTCTATCTCTGTGTGTCTCTCTCTCTATGTTACTGATACTGGGGATTGAATCTAGGACCTTTACACGAAGTTAAATCTCCAGTCATTTTTTTTTTTTTCAAGCAAGGTCATTCTAACTACCTAAGTTACCCAGGCTGGGCTTGAACTTGTGATCCTCCTGCCTCAGCTTCCCAGAATGCTGGAACGACCAGTACATACCACCGTACTTGCGAGTTTTGCTCTTTTCTTTTTGAATTTTTGAGTCATTCCTTTCTTTGTTAGGTTAAAACATAACCACAGGGAAGTGCAGCGCTCCAGTGCCCGTTCCTGCGCCCATGCTGTGCCTGAGAACAGCCGTGACACGCTGTGACACGCTCTGCTGGGGGGGGGGAGACACACATCCCCTGCTCGGAGGCGAGGAAGGGGCACATCCTGGGCTGTGAGGTCTGGTGAGATGGACTGTGGTAGATTTGAAAGGAAGGGTGACCTGAGGCTCCCTGAAAACAGGGAAGGTTTTTGTTGCTTTCTGTGCCCTACTGCGTCTGTGTCCCGCATGCGTGGCACATGGTTGGCACTCAGTAGGGCTGCCGGAGGCCTCTGCAGAGCGAGGAGGCACTGGGCAGCAGCCTCAGCCCGTGCCACGCCTGCCCAGGACTTGGAAGGATGAGAGGAAGTCTGGAGGCCGGAGAGGGCCACCCTGGAGAAGAGCTCAGAAATGCCCGGACCAAGGACGTCTCCACCTTTCCACCTCCGCCTTGCAGGTGGACTATGATCACGGCACCCTGGCTGGGTCCCTGGCAGCCAGTTCCTTGGAGGCCTCTCTCCCTCACTGGCCCCAGTGCCCTTCAGGAGGAGGTCCCCAGAAGCATAGGCTAAGGCAGAAGTTGACAGGTATCTGAGGTGGGTTTCCAGCCCCAGCTCCGGGGGTCTCTGTCGTGGGCAAGCAGGAGTGGTTTGCAGCCAGGGCCCGAGTGGCAGTAGGGTGCTCACCAGACTGAGTGCCTAGGGTGGGGGCTTGCACACCTGGGCCTGGTGTGGGAGGGGCCCCCCAGCCAGATTTTGAGAAAGCACAGACTCCAGATCCCTAGCCTCTGCCCGACTGTGCTGGATCTTGGGGGCGACACTCACGCTATCTGAGAGCCACTCATCTTGAGGACACGGGCAGGAGGTCAGGACAGGGTGATGGCCAAGCAAGCCATCTTCTCTCAGAGTCCCTCCTCCCAGGGTGACATTCTTTCTCGTCTGGACCCCGCTGGGGCTCAAGAGTGCTTGGGCTTGGGTGGGGTAGCCTTCCAGCCAATCTCTTATCCCACCCAAATTCTCCAGCTCCACAGGACCCAGGGCACCTGCAGGGCACCCGAGAGCCAGCAGATGAGTACAGGTGGGGCCGGGACCTGGGTTTGAGTCCTGACTGTGGGGAGGACGAGGAGAATTTATGAAAGTCCCCAGTGTTCAGTAAACAGGACTACCGTGAGCTGTCAGCATTCACGGCCACCTCAGGGCCAGCTGGGTGAAGGAGGGGCTGGATATTTGGGGACCAGACTTCACAAATGAGGCCAAATGAGGCACAGGGTGAGGGAGGAGAGACTGACAGATGCAAATCTTGGAGCAGAGCAAGTGGGGCGCTTGGTCTGCCCCCTTGGCTGTCCCAGGATGCGAGAGGCCTGCTGCTCTGCCCCGCTCCACCCCAAGTGGCATCCCTACACACAGGCACAGGTGTGAACCTGGCCGGTCCTGCGCTAGAAGGTTCTGGGAGTGACCTTTAACCCCTGCTGGGCCATCCCGGGCTAATGGAGGGCGCAGAGCTAAGGGTGAGCAGTCTCCTGAGGGCTTGGCCAGAGTCTGTGGGTCTCAGGGCAAGTGTGGCTATGAGCTGAGCCAACCCCAGATCCCTGCCACTGTCCCCAGGCTGCTGGTAGCTCCCTCCGACAAAGCCTGACACCAGCTAACAGTGGAGGCAGAGGTAAGATATCCTCCACCTCGAACTCCCTTTCGCCATGTGAGAGACCTCCTACAACTGCTCCAAGAACCAGCTCGGGGAAACTAGCAAGTCCATCAGCCCCCTGCAAGCTGGCCACTGGGGTTGAGGAGGGACACACCCACCCTGGGAGGGGCAGCCTGGCAGTCCCACTGTCCTCCCACCTACCGTGGTCACATCGGAGTCTGGGGGCGTCATCTCCACCAGGTTGATGTAGTAGGGAGCATCCTTCCAGGTCGGGTGGTTGTCATTGATGTCCAGGAGGGTGACGTTCACCTGTGGAACCACGGGGTTGGGGGTGCTATGGGAGCCTCAGAGCTTTAAGAGGCATCTTGGTCTCCATCCCCCAAATGGGTGGGTGCCTTGGGCAGGGCCTGTGCTTTTGAGGACAGGATGGTGCCAGGTCCCTTAGGAGGAGAGGGCTTAGGTGCTGTCCCATTAGGAGGACAAGGTGACCCCTGAAATGCTTGCTGTGACTGGGCACTTACTAACAGAGTATGGGTCACATAGACTCCCCCAAGCTTCCCAGTCTTGGCTACAAGCCAAGCGATTTCCCTGCTCACCTGCCACCAGGTGATTTATTTATAGGACTCTGATTCCTATTAGCAGAGCTTCCCTTGACAGAGAAGGGCTCTGTGGGGTCTTCTGCCAAGGCCCCAGCCAAGCGACACCTACCAGGGCCCCAGCCTCTTTGGCTGGGCAAGCACGGGGCGAGGATCATGGAGAGAGGTCAGGAGTCCCCACTCCCCTTAGGAACCAAGACAGCAACAGGGAACAAGGAGGGGAGGTACTGGAGTGAGGTCATGAGTGGCCTCTTCCCTCTCCCCCAGAAGGTCTTCCTGCTCTCACTTCCCACCTTCTTCTGCAGCTAAGAGTTCACTCAGGACCCCCCAAATTCCTTCCTTTAGCTTTCTGCTCTCTGGGGCACTGTAGTGGGGTGACAGGGCCTTAGATGGGGCTCTGGGCCTGTGCCAACAGCAGGGAACCCAGGTAGCATTTCTCAGCAGCATCACAGGGTTTGGGTAGGAAGTGACCAGCCCCCGGGGACCTGCCCGGTCCCTGTTCCTGGAGTCGAGTGGCAGGATTCTGGCTTCTACTTCCTGCAGGTGCTGAGGCAGAGGGGGCTCCTGTCACCTCCTCCCCCGCCACCCCAGGGCACCTGCCCCTCACTCCACTCTCACGATGCCCTGAGGGTGAGCTGTGGGGGTGCGACCTGGGGACGTGGGTGACACAGGATGGGGCACTCACTGTGGCGATGCCTGTTTTCTGGTTGTGGCCCACACCCCCATCCACGGCGCGGACGATGAGGATGTACTCTGACTTGATCTCTCGGTCCAGCAGGGACGTGGTAGTGATTTCACCTGGTGGAGGGAAGACGGTGACAGGGAAGGTTCGATGGGGAGGAGAGGGGTGAGCTTGGGTTCCAAATGTCTGCGAGCCACGGGATGCAGCTGGGTGTGTGTGTGAGTGCTGGTGGTGACATGGTTCACTGGGGACAGCACCTGTGGTTTGGGACTGGGGCTCCAGAGCTGGGCAGCAATACCTGCTATGAGGTGTTTGCAGATGTGAACATTTAGGCCAGGTCTGGGGGCAGGGGACGAGGGTGTAGGACAGGGGTCACAGGGCCTCGGAATTAGCCCTGACATTATCTTACTGGCTGTCTCCTCCTTGACCACTTTGACCCTCTCTGCTTCAGTTTCTCATCTGGTCAAAAGGGACCAATAAAAGGACCTACATTATTAGGGATTGATTATGAGATTAGTGTGGTTAATGCCACGCAAACCCTAGAAGAACACCGGGTGCCGTTTAATCACAAAGTCTCAGGAAACAGTGACAAGAAGGAAAACCCCAGCTGGTGACTCAGCCCTGGATGGCCAAGACTGCAGTGCACTGAGAAGTAATAGTTACAAAAATAATTTCTCAATTGCCCTGTGGATAACATAATTATAGAGCTGAGGCTTTTTTCTTTTTAGTGTGTAAACAAGTTATTCTGTTAAAGAGAAACATCTAAAATCGAGTTTCTGACGGCTGCTTTTGGCATTTCTTTGTGTTTTGGCGTCATGTTGGTAGGGCAGGGGTGTGCTGGGGAATGCTGGGCAGTTGGTTCCTCAAAAGAAAAACAAACATTTGCAGATTTCAGTGCAGAGTCCATTCCAAGGTGTCGCCTCAATGGCACTGAACATGAGGCTTGGAATCCAGTGCACAGGTGGCTCCCAGGGGCAGCTCGGGGCCGTGGAAGTGAACCTCAGTCCATTGTCATGGCCACTCACTGGGGACAGCCTCCAGCCAAGGACAGGAGACCTAGATCTAGGTCCTGATCTGGCCCTTCCCGGATGCTTAGCCTTGGAAAAGAAACTTAGCAATGTTGGGGCTCAGTTTTCTAATCTGTAAAATGCAGCTCAGTATGCCTTCCGTCCAGAGCTGCTGTCAAGATTAAGTAACCAGGGCTGGGAGACAAGAAAAGCAACACCAACCCCCACTCCCCACTCCCCAGTAACCAATGGGCTGATTTGGAGGAAGTCAGGCTGAGATGATAGCAAGTGAAGTAAAAAAAAAAAACTTAATGCTTGTATTGTTTGATTGACTTTGCAGGCCTAAAGCTGGTATCTGAGCATCTATTTGGAGGATTACAATACGCATTATAGCAACTGTAGGGGATTTCCTTCTGTCTTATCTTTGAAATCCAATGTTTTGATCCACGTTACTGTTGTTTTATTCCTGTATCTGGTAACCCGAGGAACTATTTTGAAGATAACAATATGCAATCTAACAACTGTTGTTAAATTCCTATCATCTTGTTTTGAAAACCTATATAGCTATTGTTGGTTTGTTTGTTTTGGTACCAGGGATCGAACTCACAACCTCACGCCTGCCAGGCAGGCGCTTATGCCACTGAGCTAAATCCTCAGCAGCTGTTGTGTTTTTTGTGGTGTTATTGCTGTTGTTTTGTTTTAGTTATTATCATTTTTTTTTGGTTTGCATGCTTTTTTTTTTTTTTTTTTTTTTTTTTTTTTTTTTTTTTTTTTTTTTTTTTTTTTTTTTTTTTTTTTTTTTTTTTTTTTTTTTTTTGAGACAGAGTCTTACTGAATTGAGTTCAGGCTGTCCCTGAGCTCAATTCGTAGCCTAGGCTGGTCTTGAACTTGCAACAATCTTCCTGCCTGTTTGCTTCTTTTCTGTTTTTTCTTTAAAAAAAAAAAAAAGATTAAGTAACTACAGGGGAAGCGTCCCACATTCAGAAAAGGATCACTCTCTCTCCATGCACTGTGGGAATCCCAAGCACAGGGACTGTGTGCTGTTCATCTTTTTATCCCAAGCTGTGTGACCTGGGGCAAGTTGCCTAACTTCTCTGCGAAAACAAGGACGCTGGGCCAGGTGGTCCCTGGGGCTCTTTCTGCTCTGACAGTTCCCTCCCTTGCACACTGGCTTGTCCTCTGGCTGTCACCAGACTTTAGCCGGGAGCCAGGGGTGAAGGACGAAACAGCCAACAGGTCAGGAGCCAGAGGCTGTGAAGGTCTGCCCAGCGATCCATGTTCCCCACTGGCGTGGTGTCAACTAATTGGTAAGGCGAGGAAGAAATTAATCTCCAAAAAGTTTTAAACATGAACTTGTCGGCATGATCGATGGGCTTTCCTGTCTGGGAAATTAGATCCAATTAAGGCCACCTTTGTGCGGCAGGCCTGGCTAATGTGACCCAGGAGTTCGGAGGAAATTGCTTCCCACTTTGGTGCTGGAAGTGCTGGGTGAGGGCAGCGGCAAAAGTCTGTGCCATGGATCCAGGCCCTAGGTGAGGGCTGGAGTCCCGAACATGGACTCGCTGAGTCACTTCTGTGGGCAGGTGGTGGGATGTGACTCCAGTGTGGCTTTATATGACATAGAATTTAACCTCTGAGCCCTGGAGCCAGCAGCTCAGGCTCTGTGAGTTTGCAGTGAAACTGCTAACCTTTCCAGTGCCTCAGTTTCCTCATCTGGAAAGTGAGGATAATGGTGGAGGGTGAAATGAGATGATGTTGGTTGGAGAACTGAGAATGGTAGCTCCAGGCACTTGGTTCATATTAATGGTACCATCTCTAGATCTGCAGGCTCCACATTTCCAGATGCCACCGACCATGGATCAGAAACAAACTGCATCTGGACTGAACATGTACAGGTTTTTGTCTTGTCATTATGCCCTGAGCGATACACCACGACAACTCTTCATGTAGCACATTGTCTTAGGCGTTGCTGGGAACCTAACAGTGACTCACAGTGCATGGAGATTGCTGGGTTACGTGAAAAGCTTACATGCTTCACAGAAGGGACCTGGTCTCCTCAGGGGTCCTGGAGCCCGTCCCCTGCAGGTACTACGGGATGACTGTGCCACTCCGGGATTCTGGAGATGTGGCTTGCTGAGGTGGATGCTCCTGAATGCAGGCAGGAGGCCCTGTCTTTTCAGAGGTGCAAGGAGAGGCTCACGGTCCCCCTCTTCTGGCCCTGTGCACAGCTGCACCAGCCAGCCATCTGATGCCCCCCGAGCTCCCAGGTCACAGAGATGGGGTCAAGGGGAGACTGAGGGCCCTCTTCCTCCTCCAGGTTGGCCTTAGAGCCCTGCTGGGCCCCTGAGCACCTGTACCAGGATGGCCAGTGTTCCCCAGAGTTCCTGCTGCCTTGTATCCTGGATGTGACTCTCAGGCACGGACTCCATGTCCTACTGTCCTGGCATCTAGGCGAGGCCACTGCCTGGCCTGGCCAATGACTGTGAGCAAGAGAGACATATGTCACTTCCAGGCCTGGCACAGACACTCTCCCTGGCACAATGCCCGTGTGTTCTTTCCCCTCTGCAGGGATGTCAGACCCATGACCCGAAGGGGTCTGGCTGGGCAGGGCATCCACTGAACACCTGTACGGGGCAGCTGTGGGCTGCAGCTGTCTGAAGCCACTGAGGTATCAGAGCTCCCTGAGCTCAGTTAGGATCTCATATCTGGAAGCAAGGGCTGTGCATGCCCACGGAGCAGACCATGCCCACCCCTGGCTCAGAGCAGGCCCCACTGACTTGGGAATGAAGTCCTGGATTCCCTCCAGGGCTGGCTGAACAGGCCAGGCTCCTGTTGTTCCTTTCTGCTCCTCTTTCCCCAGCAGCAAGGGGGAGATAGAGCGGGAAGGAGGAAGAGGGAGATGGAGAAGAGTTATGTGAGTAGGGAGCTGGGGGTGGGGGTGCTAGATGAATACACGAAATAAAGAATGGAGTCATTTTTTCAGCATGTAGCAAGGGCCTATCCTAATTGTGTCCTCTCTAGTAACTCATCTCATCTCAGCTACACCACAGCCCACAGGCGTGTGCAAAGAGAAGCCAGGATCCCAGGAGCCTGTAAAATGGCACACACTGTAGACCTAACAGGACTCATCGCCCCGGAGGCATCTTTTTGTGGATACATTCACAGTGTGACTACAGGGTAAGAATGAGTATTTCAGGGACGACACTGTGTGCTCAAAGATGGCTTGCCCCACACGGAACAGGAGGAGACCCCTCAGTCTGGTTTGAGGGTGGCCTGGGGCTCACCAGAGCGGGCGTTGATCCGGAACTGGGCAGAGCCCTCCAAGGAGTAGATGATGGACTCCTGGCCGTACTCCCGCGAGCGGTCCAGGTCCGTGGCATTCAGGAACAGCACTGTGGCTCCTTTGGGAGTGAAAAGGGGGTGTTACTCACTCTGGGCCCCCAGTCCCAGTCCTTGGAGCCAGGCCCTGAGAACCTCCCAGTAATCAGCCTCAGGGAAGCGGGAGCCACCATTCTTGGGCCCCAGATCCCTAAACTGTGCAGGGACAAGATGGGCACAGCTCTATGGGAGAATGAGGTCTGTCTCCCCCTTCCCCTCTTCCTGGCACAACCTCAAAGCAGAGAGCTGCTTCCCCCAACTGGTCTGGCTGACCTCCGAATTACACACATGCAGACCACGCAGCTTTTATATTCAGCCAAAAAGAAATGAGGCTGCGTATTCAATTATTCTACTTTTATTGTATCCAATTTTGACCCTGTTTTATCTTGTTCACAGGGGAACTTATAAGGGTTTTTATTTTCTCATTAACGTCCAGGTAGGCCTTCACCTTCATTCCATCTACATGAATCCTGAGTCAGAGATCAGCGTTTCCCACAGTCCTGGTGAGACCCCAAGAGTGGCTTGTCCCAAGGCTGCGCCCACCTTTTCCTCCAGGGTCACAACAGTTCCTGATAGATAGGCTGTGTCTCCAGGAGGAGAGCACATCCCGGTGTGAGGGCGTGGTTGCCAACCTGCCCCAAGCCAGAGCATATGTCCTGGAGCCTGGGCACAGGCCAGGTGGTCCTGGTGCTGCAGGCTGGGCCTGGCCACCCAAGGCCTGGCCCTCACATCAGAATCAATGCTTCAAGGCCATCCTTCACGGCTCTTAGGGCCTGGGACCCTCTGCACTCTCCAACCCAGATGGCCTGGTTAATCCTCCATCCTTATCCTCTTCCTGCTAAACAGTCGCTGCAGGAGAGCAGGGACCCAGCAGACGGTCTGCACAGAGTGGGTGCTCTGTAAATAGCTGCTGGCTGGCAGATAACCAGATGGCCCCAATGGCCTGACTTGTCACAAGCGGCCTGGCTTCAGAAACAGTGAAGTCCACAGCTCCCGTGACTTTCTGCTGTCTGCCCCGGGCACCCACCCCGGCCTGGCTGATACCTGCCATGATGTTCTCCACCACCGAGACGAAGTAGGCGGGCTTGCTGAAGGTGGGGGGGTTGTCATTCTCATCCTGGAAAGAAAGCAGACGGGTTGTAGGAGCCCGCTGTCCCAGGCCAGGCACACTGCCCCTGAGGAGCTCTGGCCTCTATGTATATCCAGGGCCAGCTGGGGTGAGGGCGCTAGGGGGCCTTGGCGGGGGTGCTGCTGAGGGACAAGGAGATGTAGAATGAAGGTGACAGTTGGGCTTGAGCACAACTTGCAGGGCCCCAGGTTCCCAGCCAGTCTTCCTGCAGAGTGCCAAGCTCTGCCCAGGGCTCCTGCTCTGCAGTCACCAGCCCAAGCTGGGATGCCCGCTTGGGCTTTCCTCCCAGGCCAGCCAAGACAATGGCAGAAGGTCCTAGGAATCTTCCTCAAAGGGACAATGGAGTGTCCCCAACTCCAAAGGCACTGAAATGGGCAGGGGGAGACTGTGACCAGGTTGTTCCCAGAGCTGGGTTCTTGCCTGGCACCCGCAGGCTCTGGAATACTCTTTCCTCTGGACCAGCCTTCGCCAAGCCCAGAGTAGGCTGGAGGCGGGGGTCTGAGCCAGGCAGGGGTGGTGGGGCGGCTCCATCTTGGGATCCTGGACCAGGTGCAGCCCCGCCTCCTCCAGCACTGCTGTTCCTCCACACCGGTCCTGTCCTCTTCTATCAAGGCGCCTTTCTGCCTTGCAGACTCTCAACCTTGCCAATGGCTTTGTAATCACTCACCAGGAAATCCTCCCTGTGCCCTCTTCTGGGGTCCCTCTAGATCCCTGAGTGCTGAGCCTTCTCACCCCCTCCCCAACCCTGCAGAGCACAGTGGAGAGCTCAGGAGTCACGGTCTGGGGAAGGTGGGACATTCCCCCTGTCCTGGGCTTTCTCTCTCATGGAACAGCAGAGGGCTCTTGGCCAAGCTGGGACGGGGTGGGGGTGGGAGTGCCTTCTGGTTGAGGAACCAGGAAGAAGACGAGGACACGTGATCAGCTGTCCACCCCGAGGGACTTTACAGAAAACCTTAACCAGTTGAGGCCATGGGTGCCCAGAAGGGAACCCTCCTATTCCTCCCAAATCTGTTCCCTGGCTCTGACTGCGCACGGGCTCCTGCCAACCTGTCCCTCTCCCTGGGAACTGGCAGTCTCAGCACCCCTCAGTGGGCCACGTCCCACTGCACACCTGGCCTCTGCTTGCCCCTGCTGTGGACACCAGTGCCCCATCTGCACACATGGAAGCTTCTGCTTGGCCGCATGACACGCGCCAAGAACGTCAGTGACAGAGAGCGAGGTAGAAACTTATTAGCAGTGATATTTCCCCGGATCCTGGCGCGGCATTCGCTATTAGTTCTAATTCAGCGGCTCACTCTACAAAAGCTTATTGTCCCCTAATGGGAAATCTACAAACCGAGTTTGACTTCTTTATTAAAAACCAACATACAGTGGAGGAAAAGGAATCACCTGGCCCCTCTCACCTGCTCCTCGTGCCGCTCTGATCTGCCCTCCCCACTCCCAGCCTTTGTGGTAAGAGCTCCATCAACTACCGGGCTTTCCTTTTTTTAATTTCCCAATTGAGAGAAAATCCTTTTGGTGGAGGGATGAGGCAGCTTAGCCAAGTGACAGCTACTTAAAAACCACCCACGTGCAAAATCAACCCGCAGGCAGTGACCTTTTCAAGTGTGGTCCTTAGACAGGAGTGACGATGCTGTCCAAAAGCCCTGCTCGGGGACAGAGTCATGTGTACTCACAACTGTGGTGGCCCCTGTCTTTGCTGCTGGCCCTGCTGGCTGCAGGGGCTGCTGGGGGGACTTGGAAGGGAAGTGTGAGCCCCAGTGATGGTGTTCAGGAATCTGACGGCAAAGAGCCCTCTGCACTGTCCTGTAACACTCGCCCTGCACACGGAGTCCCCTCCCTGGGACCAGGCAAGGAGGCTGCTGCCCACTACTGTACAAGCAGTGGCCTCCTCCAGGGGTTGGGGCAAAAGAAGAGGCCCTGCCCCACCCCTTCTTTAAGGGTGCTGCAGGTCGGGACGGGTCTGGGCTGTGCAGCGGTCCCTGGGGTTCAAGATGTTCCGAGGTAGCGAGCAGAGCTTCCAAACTCTTGTGACTCTGAGTGGGGTCCTCACCAGTTTAAGCCAGTGTGCAGGCCCTTGGGGCCTGGAAGGGCGTGCAGGCGGGTGGGATGCCCGTCACTGACCCCTAATCACTGAGTGGGAGGAGGGGCGTGAGGCAGGTACCAGATTGCCCTCATTTAACAGATGTGAAAACTGAGGCTCACAAAGGTGGGAAACCCAGCTCTCACAGCTAGTGGGTGATGGAGCTGAGGGCAAAGCCACACGCAGGAGCCACACCTGGCTAGGAAGGGCGGGGTGTGCAGGGTAACAAGTGTGGTCAGGGTCAGGTGAGGTTTGGGGTTAAGACCAGGAAACCAGCGTCAGGTTTGTGACATACGGGGTCAGGGCTGTGATGGCAGAGGGTGTTTAAAGGCACAAGGGTGTGTTTTAAATTCCTAACAGGCCAGTTCTGGGGCTCCCGCAGATGAGATACCCTCTTCCCTTTCCTGCCACTCCCAGAAGCCAGAGTTCACAGACACAATGAATCTAGAAGCAGGGCCTGGCTCTCTGAGGTTTTCTTTGCTGTCCTGGTCTTGTGAGACCTTTCCCTTTCTGCTCCCACTGCCTACCTGGAGGCTCCCTGGGTATGGTCTTGATTTCTCCCCGTTTCTAGCTCCACACCCTATTCAGCAAGGAATAGGGTCTCCTGTTCCCACTAGGACCTTCCCACTTGGGAGGTAGCTCTGGGGTTTGGGCCTTGGGTGGAAAGGATAAGTCTTGTTAAAGACAGTGTGTGTGGGCCAGGTGTGGTGCATGCCTATAACCCCAGCACTCAGAAGGCTGAGGCAGGAGGACTGCCATGAGTTCGAGGCTAGCTGGGCTACACAGTGAGTTCAAGACCAGCCTGAACTACATAGTGAGACCCTGTCTCAAACAGACAAATAAACAACAAGAACAAAAAGCAAGAAACAAAAAACAAACCAAAAAAAGATGTGTGGGGCTGTGCGAGAGGCTGCTGGCGAAGCTGGTGGTGACAGGAAGGCCATGCAGCAAGCCTGCCCCAGGGCGAGATTTTCCTGTACTTATGTCAGATCACAGCGTATCTCCTAACCTGACAATCTGATGTAATCCTCTGGAGCTGATAATGCAGTCACATCCATGGACACAGGCTCACCCTCTCCTGAAGATGGGGGCACTTGTGTGTGCTGGGGTGCGCAGGGCCTTAGGGGAGAGCCCCCCACCCTGCTCCTCTGTCAGGTTACGCTCTGTGTCCCCAGCATCGCCGGGGGATCGGGATGGGCACCGGGCAGATGAAGCGATGTGGAGATGGATTCAGTGACTGATAATTTCCGACAGGGAAAGCACGGGGGTGTGCTTGATATTCATGTCAGACAAGCTGCGCTCGGCTTGCAGCCCCTTTACGTCCTCGGAGGAGCAGAAAGGGGAAGATAAAAGGAAGAGAGGGCGCAGAGAGATGGAGGAGGGAAGATGACCTTCCGGTCACTGCCTTGAACGTCCCAGAGCGTGGCCATCAATGGAGGAGCCCGATGCCTTTCCTCCCAGCCTGTCGCAGGGACCTGGGGTCCCACAGAGCCGGAGCAGGGCCATCTGTCTTCCCGAGATCAAGTGGGCAGCAGCTTAGCGGCTGCAGCAATGGCAGAGGTTGGGTGAGCGACAGACTTGGGACAGTCTGAGCCGTGAGGACGTGGTCCCCCTCACTCCAGGAGGCTCTCACCCCCCCCTGAATACTTACAAACACCTCGATGGTGACCGGGACAGTGCTGTGGAGAGGGGGGTTGCCAGCGTCCTTGGCCATGACCGTCAGGTAGATCAGCCCATTGGGTATCTGCTCGTAATCCAGGGGGCGGCTCACGCTGATCACTGGAATTGATAAGCACAGGGCCCAGACCTCAGTGCCCAGCAGGGTTCCCCTTTGAGCAGAGAAGGTGTGGCTGGCATGGCCCAGGCCACATCTGCCTTGTCTCCCCCTCTAGTCTCCCAACATCTGGAGCCTCCTCCTGGTCTTCACTTAAGTTTGTTGACTGACTAACCTGCTCCAGGCACTGTGCTAAACCCACTGAGCTGTCACTCTTATGGTGGTAAGCAAAGCTCCACCTTATAGATGGAGCAACTTGCCAAAAGTAAGGAAACAACACAGAAGCCTAGGTCTCACCACATCCAGAACAATGATACTCAAATGCAACTTTCTGTATGGACAAGGGAAATAACATGACTGCTTTAGTAACATAAAATCTAACTAGAGGTTCTTCTAGCAGCAAAGAGGGTCAGGTGAGTGGGTGGGCAGAGTCCTGGGACTTCCAAGTGTTTTAAAGAGGAATTTAGATTTTATAGAGAAAACTGGGCTGGGGTCATTTTCCTTATTTTTTTTCTTTCTTTTCTCTCTCTCTCTCTCTCTCTGTGTGTGTGTGTGTGTCTCTCTCTCTTTGGTAAGGTTGGGATTGAACGTAGGGCCCTGTGCATGCCAGGCAAGCACTCTATCACCAAGTGGCACCCCCAGCCCTAGGGCTGCATTTCTTTGACCATGTTTCTCTTACACAACTGTGGGGTGGGGGAAATGAGGCAGACTCAGGATCTATCACATGACGCAGTCCACCTGGGGGCCACCTAGCCCAGCCCTCCAGAACAAGGGAAGCTTCCCGGGAAGGTGTAGAATGAGCCCGTAAACAGGGAGACAGATCTTCATCGAGGGGGAAGGGGACCAAGTGATGGAGCGAGGGGAAGGGGACATAAGAAGAATTAAGATGTGTTATGCACACGAACTGACTTCCCACAGTGAGTGCAATCATCATGTACTGCAGGCATCAGAGGCTGGGGAGCTGAACAGGCAAGGAGAGGCAGGACGGAGGGGCCAGGAGAAATGGCCTTCCTGGCAGAACAGACCCAGCAAGGACACGGAGGTGACCATTGTAAGGGTAGGGAGTGTCCAGGGGTCAAGGAGGTCAGATCCTAGTGGGCAGAATGGGACTGCTGAGCTACCGGGCTGGGGAGGAGGCAGCCAAAAGCCACATCACATTGGGACTTGAGCATTAAGTGTGACGGCTTTGATGGGTGACCACAGGCAAGTTACTCCCTGTCTCTGGGCCTTAGCCGCTTCATGGGGAAACAAGGTGACCTCTCGTGGATCTTGGGAACTTGAAGTTGCTGCTGCCACTCCCTGTGCCAGGTTTTAGGGGTTGGGCCTCCAAGTGAGCCAGGGAGGGTGGGGTCCAGAGTGCAAAACTGGGTCTGGGAAGGGCCATGGCCTAGGCAGGCTGTGAGGTGGCCAAAGGACTCCCCAAATGATGGGCCTGGTGTTGGGTGGCTCTGATGGTAAGCCTCTGCCCATAACCTGCCCCCACAGCCTCAGTAAGCAATGGGGACCAGCACAGATACTGGTAACATTGCCTGCAGGGCTGCCCATGGCCTATAACCCAGAGAAAGGTCTGGCTGATATGAGACTTGCTGGCCATAGGGAGGGGTGGTCTCCAGCCACAGGCTGCTCCAGCTGGCAGGAGCTCGGGCAGCGTCCTGAGCAGTGCAGGAGTTTGGAGACAGCGAGTGTCCCCCCCCACCCCCCAACCTGCGACGAGAGTCCTGTGAGCTTGCAGAGCCCCAGCCTGGCCCTCTGTTCTGGCCTCCTGTACCTCCATAGCCCTCGTACAGGCTGATGTCAAAGTAGCTGCCAAAGGCGGATGCGTTGACGATGCTATAGGTGATCTGGTTGTTCGGCGGGGAATCTTCATCTGTTGCCTGGAAGGAAGAGGGCAGACAGGGCCCCGTGAGCCCACGGAGAGCCCAGGCTGGGTCAGTGTGGGAAGGGGAGGTGGCCCCTCTCACAGCTGCTTCTTCGGGTGAGAACCAGCTGGGGTCATGTGCTGGCCTAGGACTCTCAGCTGGAGCCTGCCCAGCAAATACCCCGCTCCTCTCCTCGTGCTAGGTATGCTGGGGAATCAAGAGGGTGAGTGGGGGCCTGGGAAGGGTTGGGAGGGGGAGGCATTCTCAGGGGATGCTCAGCATGCCAATGACCCACACCCTTCTGTCCCAGCTCTGACACCCCAAGACACAGACACCTTCCCAGACCTCAGACCAAGTTTGGGTGTGCTGTGGTTTGGATGCAGTATCCCAAGGGTTCGTGTGCTGGTGGCTTAGTCAATGTAGTGGAATAAGAGGTGGTGGGCTGGTTAAGGGGTGGGGCCTAGTGGGAGGTAGTTAGGTCCCCACCAGTCCATCAGAATGGATTAATCCTGGCTAATTCCCTCTAGAGCAAGTTGCTCTAAGACAGCAAGCCTGGCCCTGGATCTCTCTTGACTCTTGTCTCGCCATGTGATCTCTCCCCCAGCACGTGCTCTTGCCATGGCACTGTCTGCCATCTTGGGATGCAGCCAAGAAGTCTCACCACAGGCCTAACAAATGAGGCCACCCCGCCTTGGACTTTCAGCCTCCAAAACAGTGAGCTGCATAAACCTCTTCCTTATAAATCTCCAGCCTCAAGTATTTTCATATAGCAACAGAAGACAGACTAAGACCAGGTCCCTAGCACTGGGTGTTCCCTCAAACCCTGTGTGGTTTCTTATTTAATTGCTGCCTACCTCATTTAGACCATCAGCCTCATGTGAGCACTTTAGGTTTCTTGATTGTGGCTTAATACCTAGAGGCTAGCACAGGGTTTGGTACACAGTGAATGTCTAATAAATGCATGCTGCATAAAAACAAGGAGGGAAAAAAGCTCTTGGAAGGGGGTCACAGAGTCTTCTTCCCCTTGTTCATGTGGCTAAATTAATTAGCTTATTCCAGACTGTCCCCACCTCTAAAAGAGTGTCCCAGGGTCTCCACCACTCCATGTGCCTGGGGCTAAGCAGAAGGGAAGGGCAGGATCTACTGGTGACCATGCCCATGGGGAACAGGTGCACAGCCCTACCTTCTGTGTGCCCTGTGCCCACCCCTCTACCCTCACCTTCATTCCTGCCTGCTTCAGAAATAATTTCCAAGTACAGGCCCTGGCTCCTGTCCCTTTTGGCAGGCAGCATGGACAATAAGAAGAAGCTGGTCAGAGCTGATGGTGGTGTCTCAAAACTGTAATCCCAGCTACTCAGGAGGCTGAGACAGGAAGATCACAAAGCCAAGCCCAGCACAGGTGACTTACTGACTTAGCAAGACCATATTTCAAAAAGTCCCAGGTCCGAAGTCCCTGGAGTGTGGTGGGGACTTCCTGTAGGATGATACCTGCAGCATAGAACCTCCATTTAAGGGCTGGATCTGCTGCTCTACTGAGGCACTGTGTCTTTGGGGCCCACCTCTCCCTCCTGTTTCCCTAGTGCTGTACCCCAGGGTCTCTGTGCCACTGTTATGGCTCCTATCTAGATGTCCCCCCAAACCTCATACACTCATAGGTGGGGCTTTTCGGAGCTGGCTGGATCTAGGGTGTGTGATACTGATATTAAAGGTGTATGGCACTAAATTAGCCCACTGATTGGAATTAGCACAGTTTTGGGTGTGGCTGAATGGGTTTACTAAAAATAGAAGCCTTACCCTGGGTGTAGGTGGTGCCACCTAAAAAGTTTATAACCTTGATGGGATAAAGAGAGGCAGGCTTCTTGCTGCTGCTGCTTTGCTTGTTGCTGCTGCCTTCTGCCTACCCTGCCATGGACTGTTTCTCCTCTGTGACGCCTCTCTGCCATGCCACCCTGCCTTGGAGCCAGTGGACTATGGACTGAAACCTCTACAAACTGTGAGCTGCAATAAACCTTTCCTCTTTTAACTTTGGATGTCAGGTATTTTGTACTAGCAACCAGAAAAGTAACTAAGACAGGCACCTCCCAGCTGCAGAGGTTCCTGGTTCCAGGCAGGTGCTAACAGGCTTCCATGGGAGTCCTTGCAGGGGAGGCAAGGGCTATCCTTTTGCTATATAGTGACTTATAATTCAGTTTGGGACAAACACTGTGACTGTGGCCCTGCTCAGGCACTGTGATAGGAGGTGATGCTCAGAGGAGGCCTGACGGACACCAGAAGTTCAACCCCCAAACCTTAGTGGGTGGGCGGTTAGCACCCCTCCCTGTGACTTCCTGAGCCAGGAGGAATACCCAGAGTGAAGGCCGTACAGATGGCCACTCATGGCTCCCTGCCCTCTTACCCGCAGGCGCACCAGCTGCATGACAGAGGGCTCATTTTCTCTCAGGGCACCCACGTAGGCATCCTTCTGGAAGGTGGGCACATTGTCATTGACATCTAGCACATTGATGCGGACCCGGCCTGTCGTCTCCTCGCCACCCCCATCCCGGGCAATGACTGTCAAGGTGAAGCGCTGGATGAGCTCAAAGTCCAGTTTGGCGATCAGCAGGATGAGTCCTGTGTCCTTGTCCAGTGAGAACCTGGGTCAGGAGGAAGGAGGCAGAAAGATGTCTGGGTTCAGAGCAGGCTTGTGGATGCCTGTGTTTCCCAGCCCATCCTGCCCATGGCACAGACACAGTAGGGTATGAGGCCTGCCTAATTTTCATTTGCTCTCTGTGAGCAGAGCAGTTATTTCCGAAGAGACTGGGGTTGGGTGGTTTGGAATCCCAGGAGGGGTCAAGGGGCAGTGCCAAGGGCAGGAAGAAGGGGGTGGTTTCACCCAGAAGGAACTCCAGCAGAATGGTCCTCTCCCCCTGAGCAGGAGTCTCTGCCAACTGGAGATGTTCAGGACAGAAATTCTGCCATCCAGGACAGTTTTGTGCCCCACAAGGGGTGGGATAGTTGGGTTAGGGTTAGGGTTAGGGAGCTATGCTTGTCATCTGCTTGAGGACTGAGGCTCAGGGAGGAGGCTGGCGATGTCCTTTGGGGGCAATAAGGGCCAGCAAGATGATTCTTCCAAGTGCCTCCTCTTAATGTCCCCTTGGGAGGCTCAGCTGAGCTGTCAGGTGACAAGTGTGTGCCCTGCCCTGGTCCTCAGCGGTCAGTCACCAAATCTGGAAGGGCCCAGCCCTAAGGCACAGAAGCCCCAAGAAGAGAAGAGAAACCTAGGGTGATTAGGACAAGGCCCCCAGGGGCCAGGGAGCCCTGTGTATTCAGTTGCAGCTGGTACTTTGCTTTCATACTGAGTCCTCATTACAGAGTGACAGAGGACACCCAGTGATGCACCTGGCAGTGTCCCAGTCTGTTCTCTATCATCCACACAGATAGGCCAGGGATCCGAGTGGACAGTCCCTGTCCTGCTCACCTGCCGGCTTCCAAATGCAGCAGACTCTTCATTTTTACAAGCAGATCTGCTCTCTAATGCAGCCTGGCCTTAATCATATTAAAAATGAGATGTCCTAGCTGGGCGTGGTGGTGCCTGCCAGTAAGCAATCCTAGTACTCTGGGAGGCTGAGCCAGGAGGATCACAAGTTCAAGCCCAGCCTGGGCAACTTAGTAACTTAGTTAGACCTAAAAGTCTCAAAATGTTACAAAAGTGCTAGGGATGGAGCTTAGTATGAAGGCCCTGGGCTCAATTCCCAGTACCACCAGAAAAAAAAAAAAAAAAAGAAAGATGACCTCTCTTGGCTCAGATTTAATCGAAGACAAGGGAAAGAGACGGCCCAGTGTTATGTCACCACTGGGGGTGACAGGGCAAGGCTGGCACAGGACAGGCAGTGTTAGCGGCCATGTGTCAGTGTGGTCACATGCAGAGGCCGGGGCCTGTGACTCTGGGAAAGTTACTGTAAAGTGGAAATGGCAACAGGGCCGAGTACTGAGTTCCTCCAGCATTTGGTTGTGAGGATCACACAAGATGATGTGTGTAAAACGCTGGACAAAGTGCCCGGCGCACAGTCAGACCCCTGCATGTTAGCTGTTGCTTCTCATAGTGGTGAGTTGACAGCCCTAAATGGTTGGTGCTGCCAGGTCTCAGAGACACACAGTCTTCTCCACTCCTGAAGCTAAGCAGTGCATTTCTGGGTCAGTGAAACTCTGTCCCAGGGAGTTTAAAGGGCTTGGCAAACCCTGAACTGCAATCAGGACAAAATCAGCAACTATGCCATGGGCACTGCCTCCCAGTCCAGTGCTCTGGTCACGGGGTCCAGTGCCTTCCCTAAGTAATTTGCCTCCTGGGTGGCGGAGGAGCTGGGGGAAGGGGTCTTACCTGTCAGGGTCATCACTGAAGAAGTAGTTGACTTCCCCAAAGGTGCCCACATCATTGTCTGTGGCCTGCAGTGGTGAGAACAGCAAGTTGTTACTGCCAGGCCCAGCTGAAGCTGTGGACATCGCCAGCAAAGGGTCACAGGAAACCCGTGTTTCTCCCACACGCCTCTGGTGGCCTGGCCAGATTCCCTAGAGCCACACTGCTCCAAAGGGTGCCATGGGCCACAAATGACTCACTTTACCCAGGAAAGCAGAGTGCCAGGAGGCCGTTCCTCCACTGGGTGAGTCCATTGCTCCAGGCCCCATGCCGGCCTAGGGGCAGGGGCTTAGCCTCAGCAGAACTTCAGGGGGTAGATTCTTCTGCGACTCCTCTGTCCCCAAACCCTCTAAGTCAGATGTGGTGCTGGGGACAGGATCTCCAGGGGGGATTTCTGGCTGTACCTTTTGACCCTAGGAATAATCCACTGCATGACAGAGCAGACTGTCACCTGCCTGGCCACCTTCTCTGAGACACAGGCTGCTGCCCATCTTTACCCTTCTTCCTGAGCTCATCTGCTGGCTGGAACAAGTGGTCCAGGACCAGCTGCCTTCCCTGCCCACAGTCACAGGGTTGGCCCTTGAGCACCATGGGTCTAGCACAGTCTGCCCTTGATCTTTCTTATGGTTGCTGGGGATAAATGGTTTTCTACAGGGAATGAAGCTGGGGCAATGTGACCTGGATGTTTTGGGAGGATGAAGCTACACCAAGAGGAGCTGGGGGAAAGAGGGTCTTGAATCTGAAGTCCCTTCCCTCACACAGCTTGATCTGTGAATCAAGGCCTCTCTCTCCAGGCTGGGCCAAATTGAGCATGTGTCAGCTGCAGTCAAAAGACGCTGGCAGAGGACAAGCCAGCCTGATGCTGATGTCCACGGCAGTAGTGGTGAATGCTGCCAGACTCTACCGTAGCAGACCCTTTATGTTTTCAAAGACCGTCCATGTTTATTGTGGTCTCATTTTACCTTCACCGCCACCCATGTGATGAGGAAGAGTGACCCTTCCACTCACTTCACAGATCACTCAACTGAGACCCAGGATTCTTGAGCCCCAAGGGGACCCTGCCACCAGGCAGGGAGCAGGTCAGAAGCAGAAGTGGGGCTGAGCCAGCCTTCCTGCTCTCCTGCCTGGTGCTCCCTCCTTCAGGCCACCCCAAGACGCTCCTCCCAGTCTCCCCACTTCCAAGATGAGCAGTGCTAGCAGGGGGTTGGCTTTTGTCCCTGGGATCAATGGCTTCTGTCTCTTCCCTGGCGTGACCGCAAGGATGCTGGGCATGCGTCCATCCATCCATTCATTTATCCATCCGCTCATCAGTTACACATTCAGCACAGTCTGTATCGGGCACTGTTCTAGATGCCCCAGAGCTGAGCAAACTGCTGCCTGCTACCAGATGCCAGAAGGAAAAGCCTTTGCACTGACCTTAGGCCCATGTGTATCTGTTTTATACTCAGGGTTTCTTTATAAGATCATATGTGGATAAAGGCTCTGCGGCTAAAAATACGTTTTAATACCTCTCTACTAAATATTTTCTGAGGGTCTTTTTAAAGCTCCTAGATTCTATGAAATCTATTAAATTCTATGCTCCTTATAATAAACCTGAATTTTCATGAAAAACTTAATTCCCATTCAATCTACTTGGTTCAGGAAGGCGGATCCGTGAATAATATATATTTCTCTTCCAAATGAATGAAATGAAAAAAATGTTTATACCCAAAGAGTTCAGATCTTAGTTAATCAGAAAATGTGGTTATTCAGAAAGATGCCATTTCCAGCGGCTCTGGGCTGCCTGCCTTTATGCGACTGCCTCTTGTCCCCCATTCCCACTCATACAACTTGCGTTTCTGTGGACTTCACACACTCCATGCTGCTCACCATACCCTTGCCTCTCTGAGTTGCTGCCTCTAAACCAAGAGGAGAACTTGCCTCAGAAGGAAGAGGGCTGCTTATCCCAGGGAAAGCTCACCCTTCATTCTCTTCTTGTAGGGGCAGAAGAGAAGGGCTGGGTGGGGATTCCATTGGCAAACTGGTACAATACACGTGGCATTACTGGGCTGTAATGACTGGGATGTGGCCCAGGGAAGAACGAGGAGTGATGCCGTTGAGCCCCTTGGAGAGGGGCCTATATGAGGCAGAGACCTCAGATCCAGGCCAGGGTCAACAGTGGGGTAGTGTGCACCCAGAGCATGCCCTTGGGCCCCAGTGTCCTCCTCCCTCAAAGGAAAGGGGAGCTGGAGGCTCCTGATGCCAAAGATGGCACCTGCTGGGCTCCTGGTTGGTGCAGACGGTGCCTGGCACATAGGAGGTGCTTCTCACGTGCCTGATGAGTGAATGAGCAAAATCTCGAGTTGAAGGGGGTGGGGAGAAAGAAAGGAAGGGCAGAGAGGTTCAGAATGAAGGGAAGGGAGTGGAGCAAAAGGGGAAAGGGAAGGGGACGGGCAGAGGAGACCCAGCAGCAACAGGGGGACATCCCTGCTCCTGGAGGTCACAGGTGAATCTTTCGTGTCTCGGTGACCTATAGAATTGGGCTTGGGCTATCAGGGCAGGATGGACCCTTGAGGTTCCCTTGTCCAGTCTCGCCCTAGGTCCTGAAGCAGTTGAGGCTCAGGGGAACGGGGTGACGAGCACTTGAGGGACAAGATGGGGCTGTCTGAGAGCAGATGCTACCTCCACTCCCACCCCAGGCCCAGCTTCCCTTCCTGGGTTGGGCAGGGCTTGGCAAAGGCTTCCACTGTCCCTGGGGGCCTCTCACTGCCTGCTTAGGTCACCAGAGCTGACCGGGGAAGATTTGTGAGTCCTTTGGTGCCACCAGCTAATGATCGCATGAAATATGTATGTCCAGTAGAGATGAGTGGGAGAGCTTTCACTTCACAAATGCATGAGGCAGAATAAGAAAATGAGAGGCCACTTGTACCCTCTGCAGGGCGGGTGGGCAGCAGCACTGGCAGTGAGGGACTCGATAGCTCCGCCAGTGCACCCAGCTGCAGGCTGAGCCGGGCGGGAGCTCAGCGCTTCCTCCTGTGCACAGGTTTGGGCCTTGCACACCCAGCCTGCCTGTCCAGTCCAGATGGCACCGCCTTTCCTGCCTGGTTCACCTTCCCTGCCCTCCCTGACCACCCCCAGCTCTGCCCTGTGCTCAGTATTCCCAGGTCACTGGGCTCCCTGAGGGAAGGCAGGAACTGAGTGTGCTCAGAGCCTACTACAGACTTCCACAGGCACTTAAGGGATGCTCCCCATCCCTGTCTCCTACAGCTGCATCTGCACCCACATCTACATGTGCTAATGAATACATCTGTCTAACAGAGACCACACCCCTACCAGGTAGGCACTTAGAACTCCTTCCCCGCTTGTTACAAATGAGGAAACACCAGCTCAGTGATGCTAAGTGACACACCAAGACCTTGTGCCTGGGAAGTGGCAGAACTGGCCTTCAAATCCCTGGGTTTAAAACCATTTGGTGCCTTGCTGGACACACAGCCCCCAAGCGCTGTTCCGTGGCAGAGGCACTCCATAGGCGCTGGCCCAAACTGAACCCCCCTGGCCGTCCACCTGCCCATCTGCCATCCTGCCTGTCCAGGTGCCATCTCCAACCCAGGCCCGCTCTGCTGGCCACAACGCTTTGTAAACCACCTCCTTCCAAGACGTGGTGTCAAGGGTGTCCACAGCCCAGCTGGACTCTATGGTTTTTAATATATGTCTTTCTTGACACACCCTAAACTGTCCTTTCACTGCTGGTTACCCCATCCCTTCACCCCATAACTACTGTCCAAACTGGTTCACCCCTCACGGCCTACCCTAGATGCCTCCTCCCTCAGAGAAAGACACCATGCACATGGAGGACAGATGTAGGACACCTGGCATACCCCTAAAATCTTCGTGACAGAGACTGGACAGACACTCTCTCAGCCACTTCTCTAGCAACCTGAGGAGGACCTCTCTGGCAAAGTTTCTTTGGTCTAGAGGACAGTCACTGGTAATGCCAATGGCTGGCACAGAGGAGGAGCTGGGAGCCTGGTGGGAACAGCGTGACTGCATATACCTAGGTGGGGACCGGGGTGTCCAGACTCTCTGCCTCGCTCACCAACCTCCCCGAGTCCAGGAAGACCAGTGGTCTCCAGCGCCTGTTCTCCTGGTTGGCACACAGGAGACAGTGTGGTCAGGATGGGTGCCACCAAGTCTCCTCGACGTATAAGGCGCTCCTCTGAGTGTCCCAGCCACTGGCGTTACCAGCCAAATGAGCCCCTCTCCCAGGCCTTTATAATTGCATCACCAGTGCTTATTCCAGTGGTGGGTAAGCCTAGCGGAAATGTAATTTTCTTCTGCTGACAAAAAGCAAAACAGAAAATACATGTGGGGGACAATTCAAAGCCTAAGAGGAAGTGAGGAGCCTGCAGCAGGGGCATGGCCAGGCCGGCAGAACTTTCTCCCTGCTCCAGGGCAGGCAGAGGGGAAGATGCTGCCCCTGCCATCTTGTTTTGAGCACTTAACTCTATGCCACAAAATGTGCTAAACACTCTTGCACTGTGTTTCATTCCATTTTCCTAACAATCCTATGGGACCAGCTCAGGGTGGGGCTCAGGGTGGTCAATCAACTTGCTCAAAGTCAAACAGCCACAGGGCTGAGACATGAACCCAACATGGTCATGTCCCGGGCATGTACCCTTTGTCTCTCTGTCTCTCTCTCCCTTCCTCCCTCTCTTCTTCCCTCTCTCTTCCTGTGAGATAGGGTCTCACTATGTTGCACAGGCTGCCCTCCAACTCTGGGGCTCAAGTGATCCTCCTGTCTCAGCCTCCTGACTAGCTGGGACTACATGTGTGTGCTAGGCAAGGCATGAACTCCTAGCTTCTCCCCTTCCCTGTTCTTCTAGTATAGAGCTGGGGGAGAGAGGATCCCCGCAGCGTGAGAGCTTAGCCATGAAATCTGGGGTGATCCTCACCGATGGGCTCCCCAGAACAGTACTCCCCTTCTTGCATCAGCAACTGTCCCCTGGGCCAGCCTGCAGAGGATGAACTCCCAGCAACTTAGCTGGGTTGGTCGTCACAGGAGGCAGGGCTCTCTGCTGAGACCTTCAGACACCCAACTGCGTGTCTTTCATAGATCCCCAAAGAGAGCCCCCTCATCCTTGCCCGGAACTTGGCTTGCTTCGCACGGGTGGTTCAGGGTCCAGTCCTGGGAGGCTGTGTGGCCGCTCCTAAGGACACTGTGG
>RJWM01011393.1:32446-59880 GCA_004363535.1 Dasyprocta punctata
TTTGGGCCATTTGGACACCCGTCTGCTGGCGCTGGGTGGTGGGCCCCCAGCGACCCTCATCTGCCCATTAGGCCTTGGCCCTGACTCGTCTTGGACCTCCTGACTCAGGCCCTTGGCTGGATGCTGCTGTGCACCGATGTCTCTGATCCTCTCCTGTTAGGACACAGGCACCGTCCCTCACAGAGCTAACGCCCATCCTCCCTACAGCCTGACAGTCCTGTTCAGCCTCCTCTCTCTCCCTGGCTCCTCACACATCCCAAACCTGACACACGCACCTCTCTCCCGCTTTCTGTCTCAGGCAGCCCCAGTACCTCCCTGCATCCCATCTCTTCCCCATGAACTCCTCTTTCTGTCCCCTCATTATACACTGAGACACACACTCACCCTCAGTCTCATGCGCCCTCCCAGCTCGTCCCCCCATCTCTTTCCCCCAGCTGCCTGGGCATCTGTCCTGCAGGCAGGGCAGGTGGGCAGCACCTGCGCAGTTTCTTCTGCCAGTGCCCGCACCCCGTCACGTCACACACACACTTGCCCGGATGCTACGCGCATAGGGGGCTTCTGCTCTGAAGCAAGGCGGGCCAGCTGCTGTCCCAGCAGTCCCGGGTCCCCGCCAGGCAGCAGCGGCGGTGAGCAGTTCTGCTTCCATGCACAAGTCTGCAGAGTAGGGCACACGGTACAATTTGTTCAGGAAACAATAGCAATGTTTGACATGTCATAAGGATTGATGGAGCAGAAATTTACATGGGAGGATGCATTTTTAAACAGCTCTGCTGAGCCCTGGTGCCTCACTAGGAACGCTTTCCACATTCATCAGCACTGAGCCCCTCCGAGGAACTCCTTCAATGGCACGAGAGTCTCGCAGGACCCTTGAGAGCTCTAGGGTGCCGCAGTGGCTGGCGGGGAGGAAGCAGGGGCTGGGCTGGAGGCAGCTGGCGGCACAGAGGCCTTCTGTGTTCCGTGTGCCCTCTTGCGGTGCTTTGGGAACCTGCCCCACACTACTGGGGAATGCACGGTGCATTGGATCCTCTCTCCCAGTCAGAAGGAAGCCAGCCAGGAAGGGGCTGGGGCATGGGGCATCAGGTGGGCCAGGGTAAAATGTGGCAGACACTGCTCTGAGCACCTTCATGGGCAATCCTGGGGGTGGCATGTTCCTGGGAGAAGAGGAGATGACGTGGTTCAGGGAAAGTGCTTCTCACTGGACTGTGAGAGACATGTGATCTGGATGGGCAGCTGAAGCAGGGAGTAGGCAACAGGTACTGGGAAAATGACAGGGCGCAGACACATCTAGGGAAGCCCGTGATGCCAGCTCTGTGTCTTCCAAGCATGCGGTTGTGTGCAGGAGCCCAGAGGGAGGGTTATTAGGAAAGGGTGGGGATCTGACTGGCTGCTGGGGCTGCAGAGAAAGAAAAAGGGACCTTCCTTCTCTTTTGGTCCAGTGGGGACCAAAAGCCATTACCCTAGCACCCATGCCCATAGCAGACATTACTAATTGAACACAGCACTGAGTGTAAAAGAGGACTCTGATCTCTCTCAGTCAGTCTTCCTGGAAGCTGCAACCAACCAAATGCAGGAGAAACCTATGTTACAGTGACTTTGTTGTCCCTGCTCCTTGAGGGTGAGTAACGTGCTTCTCCGAGGCTGTACAAGGGCAGTCAAAGGGCCTCCAAAGGCTTTGTGGCTAAGCATAGAGTCATGATGGCAGCTCTGTAGGTACCTGGAAAATCTGGATTCTGGCCCAGCTTCAGCCCTAAGTACCCAGCTGTGAATCTGGGTCACACTCAGGCCAGGGCCTGAGTGTTGCCTGGCTGCCTGAGCTGTCTGCCCACTTCTCTCCTTCCCCGCCAGCAGCCCACCTGTGCCCAGCTCCTCTCCCTGCTCTTATGCCTGCCTTCTGCTCTTGATCTTTGGGCTCGTCCCAGGCCAAGCTGCTCCTGCCTTGCCAACTTGGCACTAGCAGCGCCCTCTGGTGGGAGGGGCTGTGCCTTCTCATCTCTGCCCTCTCAGCGAGCAAGGTCCCACTGAGATTTTTCGGGGACGATCTTGGGGATTCAACCCAGGACCTTCGCACTGAGCTACATCCCAAATCCTTTTTTTTAATTTTGAGACAGGGTCTTGCTAAATTGCCCAGGGTGGGGCTGAATTTGTGATCCTTCAAAAGCTCACTCTGACTGCTGTGCAGAGCACAGGGTGGGAACTGAGGATTAGAGAGGAGATTAAAACCACCACACAGGCGGCAGGCAGCGGGGACAGACAGTGAGGGGCTGGAACAGGCTGCCCAGGGAAGCGCGGGCAAGCAGCTGGACTCGGGGATGCTGGTTTCCGGAGCCTGCAGGCAGATGCTGTGGTGGGGAGAAGGGCACAGTAACAGAGGGAACATCACAACCAAGGCTGGCTGGCACTTTCCCTCACTGATATACGCTTTCTGAGAGTGGGTCCAACTCACTCCCCAGACCCTGTATCGAAATAAAAAGTAATAAAAAGGGCTGGGGATGTAGCTCAGTGGGAAACCCCTGGGTTCAATCCCCAGGACTGCCCCCGCTGGGCAGCCACATGGTCCCAGGACTGTAGGTGATGACCAAGGGGTTCTTTTCAGCAGTGACAAACCAGCAGTCTTGAACCTATCAGCAAAGCCTCTGGAGGGAAGGATCCTCAGAGGTGACATCAGATGGCGCAAGGGAAGGGGAGAGGAGGATGGAGAGGGAGGAAGGGAGGGAGCAATCAAGGGTGGGGGAAGAGCTAGGAGGAGGAAGAAGAGAAGAGGGAGGGAGAGATAGAGGGAAAAGGAAAAGGAAGAGGAGGGAGGTCCATGGGAGAGGGGAGGAAGAGCCACAGTGCCACCCACCGAGTGGTGGGGGCTTACAGGCCACAGGATTGAACCCCGCAACTCACGCGCGTTGGGAGAGCTCTCCGACACTGAGCTACACCCCCTGCCCACTGTCACTTGTTAGTCAGAGTTTTTCTTTCTTTTTCTTAATACAATTTTTAAAAATTGTGGTAAAATAACATACTATCTTACTGTTTTTTTTTTTTTTTTCTTCCAGGGCCAAGGATCCAACCAGAGGTCTCAGGCATGCTAGGCATGGACAATCTACAACACAAGCCCCTTTAACATTTTTATGTTTTAAAGGTACTGGGCATTTAGCCTGGGCCTTTGCATGGAGCTCCATCCCCAGCCTTTCTTTTACTTTCTATTTTGCGACAGGACGTCACTAAGGCCCTCCTGCCTCAGCCCCCCAGAGCACTGGGATTACAAGAAAGCATCACTAGGCCTGGCTTCCCCCTTTTCAGCTGTGCACTTGCATAGCACTAGGTACATTCAGATTGCACTACCATTACCAGAACCCATCTTTCAAACTTTTCATCTTACAAAACTCAAACTCTGTAACCACTAAATATCTTTTTTTTTTTTCTCTCCCAGCTCCTGTTAATTGCTATTCTTTCTGTCCTCATAAGACAGAGTCTGACTACTCTAAGTATCTCACGTGACAGTATTTGTTTTTTGGGGTCTGACTTATTTCACTTAGCATAAAGACATCACGTCTCATCTGTATTGTAGCATGTGTCAAAATTTCTTTTCCTTATCTGCACCCCGTGTTCACGGCGGCATTGTTCACAGTAGCTAAGATGTAGAAACAACCTCAGTGTCAATCAACGACTGAATGTGTGAAGGAATTGCGGGATGTAAGTACAATGGAATATAATTTGGCCATAAAAGAAGGAAATCCTGCCATTTGTGATAATAATACGGACGAACCTGGAGGACATTATACTAAGTGGAATAAGTCAGACACAGAAAGACAAATGCGATATGATTTCACTTGTGTGGAATCTGAAAAAAAAGAAAGATAAAGGCGATATATATGAGATATTTCAGGCTTGGTATGGCAGAGCTACTGTGTGCATCATGTACTGGGGACTGAGCACAGAGCCTTTGCACTGAGCTACTTCCCCGTCTTTTTTTTTTTTTTTTTTTTTTTTTGAGACAAGATCTCACTAAATTGCTAAGTTGCCCAGGCTGGGCTCAGACTTGCAATCCTCCTGCCTCAGTTTCCCAAATAACTGCAATTACAAGTGTGTGCCACCATGCCTAGCAGGAACCACTTTCTAAGTGGAACCGGCATTAGGACTCCCATCCTTAGGTCCCCATATCAAAGCACTTTGGAGCTGGGCATGGTGGCGCACGCCTTTAATCCCAGCACTCGGGAGACTGAGGTAGGAGGAGCGTTGTGAGTTTGAGGCTGGCTTGGGCTACAACTCGAGCGCAAGGCCAGCCTGATCTACACAGTGAGGCCCTGCCTCAAAAAACCAGGGCCGGGAGTTTGGCTCAGTGGCTTAAGTGCCTGTCTGGCAGGCGTGAGGCTGTGAGTTCGATCCCTGGTGCCACAAAAAAAAAAAAAAAAAAAAAAAAAAAAAGCACTGTGGAAACACTTGGTTCTGCTGAGACCCTCAGCCCAGCCCTCCTACCAAGGGAAGGGGAGAGGCGGGGACACCCTGCAGCAGGGGTCGCCATCGGAATCTGGCCCAGCCCAGGCCTGTTAATGAACACGTCAGTCCTGTGGCCGGGCCTGGAGGAGGGCTGGTGCTCATGGGTATGGCGCCCCGGCTTGTTTGCTATTGCAGGTGCCATGTTGCTCGTGGTTCCCGCACCCTTTTCTTTATTTCCCTTTATTTTATTTTAAAACCTGGAAATAAAAATTGATGGGGAGCAAATTGCTCTGGTCAGCAGCTCTGTGCTTAAAGGAGTCACCGTGGGGAGGCAATTGCTCTATGTCAAGGGCTGTCAGGGCTGACGGGAGCAGCCTGTGCAGGCACCTGGTGGGAGTTGCCTGGGGTAGAGGCGTCTCCCCAGAGGCAGGGGGTGAGACCACACTCTTGCTCTCTTGCCAAGCACTGGCTGTCCTGGGCCTGGGACTGTGCAAGGTGCTTGTCCTTAATGATGTGTCCTAAACCCTTAAAACAACCAGCAAGACAAGGGGCACATCCCACTCCACAGGTAAGACGCCCCAAGACAACAATGCAGAAAGGGTAATGGACTCACCCTTTTAGTCCTTCCTGGGTCTCAGGCCTTTTCCTAAGAGTTGACACACTTACCCTCCATACCTACTCTGTGAGCTAGGTACTGAGACTTGCCTCACGTTCTGGAAGAAGCAGGTGAGGCCCAGATAGGTTAAGCAACAGGCTCGAAGTCACACAGTAGTCCTGAGATTCTGCTGTGGGCCAGACACAGAGATAGGGGACCTACAGGAGGCATTTACTACTTTTTAAAGCATCCTCAGTGGTCACTAGTTTTAACCAACATGTGGGTGAGAATTTATGTGTTAGGCACTTTAGTGAGCATATTAGCTCACTTTCTCCCTATGTAGACTATATTTTCATGCCCACTTCGCAGATGAGGAATTGAGGCCTGGTAAGCCAGAGTTTGAACTTGGGTCTGACGCCAGAGTCCTTGAGCACAGAGCTAGGCTGATGTCAGGATACCAGCCTGGCACCTAGCTGGCCATGTGGCTTGGATAAGTCACTCGCTGTCCCTGTGCCTCAGTTTCCCTACCTGCACGAGACATAGGCTCTTTCCAGCTCTGCTCTGAGACGCCTGTAGTTCTGGTCCTGCTGGCAACCTCCCCAGCTCAGAGGCCTGATTATCTTCAGAAGAGGTGACCCTACTTACATTCTGCACATCAACCACACATCAGGCAAGTCCAGGCAAGTAAGGAGCCAGGAAGTGCCAGCGCCAGCTTTGGTCCTTCCCACCTGGGAGACAGGGTGCAACCAGGGCAAGAGAAAGGAGCCAAGACAGCTAGAGGTTAAGGGTCAGAGGATGCTATACATGAGGGCTGTGAGACAATGGGGACCTGGAGTCAGCAAGGGCTTCCTGGAGGAGGCGACACAGGAACTGCAGCCAGGAGCGGGGCTGCACTCTGTGGGGTGCGCAAAAGATGAGCCAGGGCCAGGAGGCTGCAGTCCCAGGGTGGCTGGTGCAGAGTGGGGCTCGGGAACGGATGGAAAACCCGCACAGGAGCGCTGCTGGGTCCATGGGGCCAGCACCTTGTCCTACCCACATGTCCCATAAGACATCTTTGAGAGTGGTATAATGGGCTAAAGGTGACCCCTCAAAACCTGTGGCCATAGTCAGACCCCTGGGACATGGGCATGTGACTTTATTTGGAAAAAAAGTCTTTGCAGATTTGGTGCCTCCAGAAGCTGGAACAGAGTGGCCATGCCAATGCCTTGTCCTAGGTCTCTGACCTCCAGGGTCACCTCTGTTGTTTGAAGGCACCAAATTTGTGGCCCTTTGTCACTGTTCCCCTGTGACACTAAAGGACAGTGTAACTGGGGAAGGGCTTAAGGAATTCCAGACACCTACTACAGAGGCTGGGGGTGTGGCCCCTATAAGGTCCTTGCTAGTGCATAAGAGGCCTTGGGTTTGATTCGATCTCCAGTCCCACATATCAAAGGAAATAAAGTTGCTTATAATTTCAGTGTGGCTACTGAGGCCAAATACATTCTGCAGGTCCTGAGTTAGGCTGCATCCACCTACAAGCCCATGGGAGTGGTATTAGCCCATTGTGCAGACGAGACAAAGGAGGCCCAGAGAGATCAGCAACTTGCTCAACACCCCACCGCAGTGGAGCGGAGGAGCTCGTGGGCAGGCCTCCACAGCACGGGCCATCCTGACAGGTACTTCCCTAGAGACAAGGTGAAAGTCCCAGCCTGGCAACACTTTCCTGTGTGAGGTCAGAGCCAGGCTGGACTCTGGCCATGCAGGGGCCTGTGCAGTGGACCTCAGTCCCCAGGCAAGAAGCAGGGCCTGCGGCACACTCTCCTCCCCTGACCCCCTGGATGCTGCCAAGACCCGATGCCCTGCCATGCATGAGAGCACAAGCTAGGAGAGGAGGAGTGCTTGTCATCCCTTCACAGATGGGAACACTGAGGCTCAGACTCCTTCCCAAGTGCTCATGGGACATCCACCCACTCTACGGCAGCAAAAGTCACACACAACAAAGGCCTCATCTTTAGGCCCCAGGGGCTGCTTTACAGGGAATACCTGTGTGTCTCGGCCTGAGGGCTTTTGTCCCCAGGAGGGAGCAGCAATGATGGGGGCAACACATCTCCAAATGTGACCCTCGCTCCAGGGGACTGGGAGTCCATGGGTTGGCACCCTGTCTCCTGGCCTGGAGCTGGAACAGAGCACAGCCCTTGTCCCCAGAGCTCCCAGTGGGCCGCTATGACAAAGGGCTTCATAAAGCAAGCTTTAGTGACCACGTCCTGCTCCCTCTGCCCTGAGTCTCCCGGGATCCCCTCCAGATAGTCTCAGGGTGCACTTCTGGGAAAGCCAGACACAAGACAGGGCCCCTTGCTGGATGGGGGGACACATAGCAGTGTGATCACTGCTCTCAGGGGGCCCAAGCCACAAGTGGCTCAGAGACCCATGGTCAGTGACTAACAGAGCTGAGAGCCAAACCTTCCTCTGCCTGATGTCCATACACACACAGCAAAGAGAACAAGCAAATAGCAGAAAACTCTGCAGCTGGCCCTCAGCCCACTCTCTCTCTCTCTCTCTGCAGCCCTTGGGCTGAGGAAGACTCAATTGACTTTTTTTCAAATTGCATCTGATCACCAAACACAGTGAAGTGGGAGGCAAAAGCCATCTTCAGGGGATGCAGGAGGAGGGAGGGTGGCTGCCTGGGGGAGGGAGACCTGCACAATCAAAGGACTTGGGGCCTCTCTGGGGCCAGTTATCAAACTGGGATTGTGTGCTAGAAGGACAGAAGGAGGGGTGCCAGACAGACATGGTGACAGGAGCCTCAGCAACCTGGGAGATAGGAGGGAGGGGAAAAGACAGTCCAATCAGCCCCCTGGGGGAGCAGCCACCCCAGGGCTGGGAATGCCACCACCATGGCTGCAGCCCACAGGGTCTCCTCTAGAGGCCAACAGTCTCTGTCCCTTCCCACCTCCGTGGGTTATGGAGATGACAGGCAGCCCCCAGTGTAGTGGGGAGTTACAGAAAGGTACCTGGACAGGGAGCTGGTCACTGCCCATGCTCCAGGGACATCTCCTCACTCCAAGGTGACTCAGGGCCGGGGTGGCACGCTCCTCATCTCCCACTGTCATTGGTGGGTGCTGATTAGGCCAACACTTGCGGCTCTCTAATGAACCGTATTGATTCTACATTCTCTTGTTGTCTCCCTAAATGGCAAGCCACACATCTGATAGATTAAATACCTACACGATTGCCTGCCTGACATCTCCATCACTCCACCCGATGGTCCCTAATGAATTTTACAGCCCCGCTTGACAGAAGAAATTAAGGTCAAAGTCCATCGCAGGAAGTATAAATCATCCATAATCTCGTGGACCAGCAGAGGTGGCAGCCCCTGTGCCTGCCTGATTCACCAGGGTGGCGGCTTCTGCTGTGTGTGCAGGAGAGGAGGGGGTGATCGCCAGCCTCGGTACAAGGACTACCTGCCCGCAGAGTTCAAGTACTCTGGCTTCACTGTTCTAAAACTGTCCCAGAAGGCAGAGAGGGTTCCACAGCATCTGCCCCATTCTGCAGATGAGAAAATCGAGGCTTGCAGAGACAACAGCTGGACTGGGGTCATTCTATGAACAAACGATTTCCATCTCCTGACTCCAGGTTGGCAGGTCTTGTTACTGTGGCAGCCTGCTCTGGCTTCTCCTCTGGGTGGGCAGAGAGTGGGGTGCATTCTGTGAGTAGCGGGACAGGCAGAGGGAGTCCTCGATTGATCAGGGTTCAGCTTGCAAAGTGGCTAACTGGGCTCAGTTCCATGGCTCTGTCACATGAGACACTGTTCTCTCATGGGCTCACGGCTTCCCCAGACTCCCAAGGTGGGGCTGTGTGGCCTTGTTAGCAAAGGACTTTGGTGTCCTAGGGTCAAGCATTCAGTCCTCAACCCTGTCCCTTCCGCAGCTGTCTTCTCGGAATCTCGGTGATCACCTTCCTCTAACAAAAGCAGGTGGCTCATTTTGATCTCACCAGGTGACTGTGGGACCTCAGTGAGCTCACACAATCAGGTGCTTAGGTTGGTGCCAGTACTTATGATTAGCTGAGTGCTGACTCTGCGTCAGGCAGTGTGATGAGCACTTTACTCGTACAATCAGAACTTGGTACTCAACTGCTTTCAAACTTGTCAAATTGGATCCTTGACACATTTGGATGTGAAAATTTTGTCCCAGTTACTCATGTGTTTGGCACTTGAAGCTAGAACTTGTCACTGACCGTTGCCTTGGGATTTGTTACCCTTCCTGGCCAAAACAATTTGTTTGGTACTTGTCTTTTTTGATACTCATCAAGGCTCCCAGAATGAATCAACCATGAGTACCAAAGTGTCACTGCATTATCTCATTGAATTCTCTCAACAAACCTATAGGGAATCATCAACATCACCATTTTCCAGAAGAGGAAACTGAGGCTCAGAGAGGTTATTTGGTAATAATCAAATATCCATATCTTCTTCCCTTCTCAGATCAATAGAAACCATGATTTTTAGGTGGATACAATGCTGCCTGGCTAAACTACTGTATTGCACAGTTTTCTTTATGGCCAAACATGGTCACATGACCAGGTTCTGGCCAATGAGATGAAAACAGACATTTGCAAGGCATCTCTAGGAAGTCTCTTTATAAGGGTGGAAATGTGCTCTCTTTCATTTCCTCCATCCTATATCTTGAAATAGAAATGTGATGGCTGGGGTTCTAGCAACACTTCAGATCATAAAGATAAAGGTCACATGGTGGGGAAGAGGCCTGAAGGAGCCATTCAAGGTTATTCACCTCTAAACCACTTTTCCATGGGTGGAAAATACACTTTGGGTTTGCGTAATCAACTGTTTTGGGGCCTCTGCTGCTGGCAGCTGTCCTGGTCGCTGCTGGTATCGGTAACCTCCATTCGAAGTCAGAGTTCAGAAATGGCTGAGTCAGGAACCCGGGGGCTTTACTGCTGTGCCCCCTGTAGTGAATGCTTGAAAAATGTGAGTTGAAATCAGCCCTACCACCACCACCATTGTCCCTGTCACTGTCAGATGGAGAGGCAGAGAAGGCTCCTTCTGGAGATGTCCAAACAAGTCAGGCCCCATTAGATGCTCATGAAATGAACACAGTCAGTCACGAAGAGCAATTTTTTTTTAAACAAAAGGAAATCTAATGGAATAAAATAGAAGATACTAAAGTGTTTGTATGCTGGAAGGAAGAACTGTTTTTTCCTGGCTGTATATGTGAGTGTGTCCCGGGGGTCATATGTGCGTGTCCTGCAAGTCCTTTGTCTGTGTGTCTGCATGTGTGTGTGTGTCCTGGGTATCAAGAAGTTAAATGTAGCTTTATTTGTTTGTTTGTTTGTTTGAGACAGGGTCTCACTTTGTAGCGCTGGCTAGCTTTGAACTCATGGTGACCCTCCTGCCTCAGTCTCCCAAGTGCTTAAATATAGTTTTTACCATGGATCTTTGGTGTTTACCGAAAAGCCAATAGGCATATGTGACTTTGAGTGGCTCCAGCACTGAGCTGGGAGGTATCACAGCCACCATGCCTACTATAGGTATCATAAAGCACTGTCCCCCAGACTTCTCCCAAACTGCTGTGGGCCCCCCTCTCCAAAGTGCCCACTACCACCTTTCTTCCAAGTGCTCCCTGGACAGACTCAGGTAGGGACCTGGTGGCCGTTCCTTGCCCATCACTCCCATCACCCAGGCTGAGCTGATGACTTTCCCAATGCATGGCACAGGTGCCCACCATTCAGGCCTTTGGTCTGCAGTGTTTAAGAGCTCACTCTGGCCCTGGCCATTCATGCAGCGACCTCCTCGCACAGGGGGTCCATTTTCCATGCTCTGGTGTCCCTGAGCAAATGCATGAGCAGGACGGCTCAGCAGCTGACCTCCGGAAGGGTGACTTCTGACAGAGGCAGAATGCAGGAGGCAGGCGGTGCTGAGCACCGGAGGAGACTGACTGGGGGCGGGCAGTCACGTGTCATTAGCGTGGGACCTGGGGGAGCACCCAGCATGGTTCTTTCATTTTCCAGTTGAGGATGCTGAGGGCCCTGGAGCCACCCTGCTCAAGGTCACCTAGTGAGTGAGCAGCTGCCGCGCAAACCACTGCCCGGTCTGGGGACAGCTGATTCCAACAGGAGGCTGAAGAGAGCGGTGAGTGGCAGCAGAAGGAACGCCAGGGGCTTGGGGTCAGGCAGACCCCATTCGAATCCACTCAGTAGCTGGCAAACCTTGGGCAGGGCACTAAGCTTCCTGGACCCCAGATTCTTCTGTTCAGAGGATGCAGGAGAGAGGCAAACAGTGGGTAAAGGCGCCTGGGGTTATCGAAGCATTCCATGCCTGCTCAAGAGGCCTGAGATCTTAACAAGTGTGCTCTTACTTTGACAAAAGGGCAAAGGCCAGGGCAGATGGCATCCCTTCAGGCTTGGTGGATCCCGGAGGCACCCGTGACACAGGCTGCCCAGTGCTTAGAGAAAACTGATACGGTACTGAGGCCTTAGGTCAGTTTGCCAAAAAGCAATGAGCTGAAGGGGCAACACCCTGAGAACTGTCAGACGTTACACAAGGCCTGGGATAGCCCACTTTGGGGGCAGAGGTGGGGGTGCCATTCTTAACTGAGGCCTGGAGCCCACGGGCAGCCCCCTCTCCAGCCACTGCGGTGGTGGGAAGAACTCTCTCCTAAGCATCTGCCCCACCTCTCATTCCATCCCATTTCGGTTCTACGGATTGATATTTAGATTAAGGAGATAAACACAGGCCAGGAGCACTGAGGCCTGACAGGCAGAGGAACTCCAACCTGTCAATCACTGTCAGGAGCAGCCTCCTGAGTACCACACCTGCCCCCCACGTGGCCCTGGCTTTGGAAGAACCAGGAATGGATCAAAGGGCCCAGAAGGACAGCCTTAGGCACCCCTAAAATCAGGGAGGCTGCGTCTACCAAAGCCTTCTGGGTCAGCTTGGGACAGGGCTGGGGAACTAGGGATCTCTCTCTCTCCCTCCCTCCCTCTCTCTCCCTCTCTCCCTCTTCTCCCCTCCCCAGGTTGCAGATAAAGAATTCAATTTTCTTTTAAACGGTGGGGAAATTGGAAGAGATTTTGTTCTGTTTAAGCACAGCTGGAGTCTCAGGTCTCAAGGGGTTGAGAACAATGAGATCAATTAAGATGCCAATGGTGAGGGGTGTCAGGAGGGGGTGGGAGGGCCAGGTGGGGGCGGGGATGCAGAGGAGAGGGATGTTGGAGGAGGCCAGGCCTATGGGGAGGCCTGGCTCCCAGGTTTCTCAGGTGGAAGCCCAGAGGTGTCTTTGCTATGCTGACTGCTGCCCTCTTTACATTTTGTTCAAACTCACTCATAATTCATGCTGGCAATTTCTGTCACCAGCTTTCTAGGACAGGAGAGTCAAGTCTGACCAATGCCCTCAGAAGCAGGGAGAGGCTGTGTTCTGGAAGCCACTCAGAGGTGCTGGCACCACTGCGGGAAGCACTTGCTATGTGCAGGCCTCAGACCATGACCTTGGCCACACATCACTTCCTATCGCTGCTGAGACAGGAATTCGGCCCCCCTTTGTAGAGAAGACAGGAAATACAGACAGTCAGCAGCCTGGCCAGCCCAGACTTCTGTGAGGAAGCTGGACAGGACCCTAGCCCAGGCCCACGTGATGTTTGCCAAGGTGCAGGACACTCCCAGCCAGCCAGGCAGACATGAAGATGGGTGCGCTTTGCCGGCCTGTGGAGGAGAAGGGAGGAGCCGGTGCCCTGGTTGAGCTCAGCACCACTGTGGGCATGGGGAGCAGCAGAGGGCAGGATCTGGACACCTTCTCCTCTCCCCCTGCCTAGGAAGGGTGTCTGCTCCCACCAAGTCTCGCAGTTTCCCTTTGCCTGCTCCCCATGGGGTAGCTGCATGGGCCCCCAAATGCGCCCGCTCCTCAGAGGGGCTCCAGCCAGTCTCAGCCAAAAGTCTCCTGTCCCCCTGGTGTCCCTTCCTGGCTCACAGCTGGTCACCTGCCGCTCTCTCATCTGGGTAGCTCATTCCTGGATTTGTTTTGATTTTGTTTTTTGAGTCAAGGTCTCTCAACATAGTTCAGACCTAGTCTTGAACTCACTGATTCTCTTGCCTCAGCCTCTTGGGGTACTAGGATTACAGGCATGCACCACCACACTTGGCTTTCTTTCCTGAATTTTCAATCCAAATTCTCAACCTGGACTCCTCTCTCTCCTCCATCTCGTCTCTCTTTTATGCCACCTTTTATGGGAGACCTGTCCACCCTGACCACTTGTCCTAATGCTGAAATCACCCCACCCCTGCCCAGCCTCAGTTCCCCCAGCACTGATTCCCCTGTGATATGCTCTGTCTTTTTTTTTATTTCTTATGCTCCTGTGCTGGGGATTTAGCTCAGCGGCATATGTGCCTGCTCGGCAAGCATGAGGTCATGAGTTCGATCCCCAGTACTTAAAAAAAAAAAAAAAAAGGAAAAAGAAAATCTTGTGTGTTTTGTGCTCCTGGCATAGACAGGGACACCTGTCTGTCTTATCTACCAGGGCCATCCCAAGCCCTTGACAGACACTGAATGGAGTTGCCGCTGGCAGGGCCCGTGGCCCTGCAGAACACCTCTGCCCTGTAGGGGAGTGTTTGCAGAAGGCTGTTGCCAGTCTGAGGCCTGCTGGGTTTCAGCCTTGGCCTTGGAATTACAGCCCCTGGTGAGGACGAGGAGACCCTGGGATCCCGGAATCTGGTGTTCATGACACCTCCATTACCTAGGCCTTGGTTCCGGGGCTGGGGTCTGCAGCCCTGAACCCCTGCCTGACCTGGGAGGAGGACTCTGGAGCCAGCAATCCACCCTCTCCATGGCCTGAACAAGAGGTTGAGGCCCAGAGATGGCCAGAGACAGGCACAGGATCCCCCAGTAAGTCCTGGGGCAGCAGTCTTCCTATTTGCTCTTCCCCAGAGGGGGTGACCCAGAATTTAATTTATCCTCTCTGTGCCTCAGTTTCCCCAGGAAGCCTCTGCTCACCCCTTCTCCTGCCACATCCCTCTAGGAAGCTGTCCTAGATACCTATGACTACAGCAATCAAACCTACTCTCTGCGCTGCACAGCCAGGGCGGGGACAGCTGGACAGAAGACCTGCAGGGAGAGCTGTTCAGTGGCTTGGGGGTGGACAGTTGCTCAGAGCAGAGCGAGAGCAGCTGGGAAGGTGAGGCCCAAACTCAGGGACCGGGGGAGGAGAGAGTGGCCTCAGGGAGGTGGGCACACACCAGTCACCATCTGGGCTGATGCTGTCGGGAGGCCCTGAGATGGTCTCAGAGAGGAAGGAGGGTGAGGTGGGTGATGTGGGGTGAGCAGACCCTTGGTAAGAAAATGCCAGGGGTATGCAGGGAAGACGGGTGATCTGTGAGGACTGAGGGATGTGCGGGTGCAAGCAGCCCAGAGCCCAGCTGTGGAGGCCATGAATGCCAATGTAGGCCCAGAGGGTTGACCTCCACTGGCCAGGCAGTGTCTAGGGGCAGCAAGGACTTCCGTCTCTTCCCTGCCTCCTCCTTCCCAGGGACATAGAGTTCCTAGCTCTATGCAGGCAAAAAAGGGGATAAGAAGGGTGTGCCCCTCCTGTCTTTTTCCTTGTTTGTGTCACACCCTGGAGGAGACAGAAATTGCCGTCTCATGGTGGCGTGATCACACACGACCCCTGGGAGTAAATTTCTCCACATTTTCCTCTTGGGAGTCAGGGGTGGGGGGTGGTTCTGTCCCCGTCCCTGGGATGCAGCCTTGCCTCGATGGCTCAGAACTACGAGAATTCAGCAGAAATGATGCTGGTGACTTGGAGGCCACATCAGAAAAGGTCACACAGCTTCAGCTTCTGCCTGGTTCTCTTGGGGCCCCTTCTGGGGTGCTCTCACTCAGAACCCCATGCTAAAAGATGCCCAGCCACATGCAGAGGTCACACAGAGGTGCTCAGAGCACAGCTCAGCTGAGCCCATCCTGGGCAGGACCTGTTCAGGCACCTAGCCCTGCTGGTCCAGCCTTCGCTGGAGGAGTCATCCAGACCTGGGGGAGCAGAGAAGCTGGACCCCAGGACCTTTCCTGTTCCTTACCCCCAAACCCTCAAGTGTGCCCAAAGGGCTGTGGCCCACACCTCACTCTGAGCAGACACAAAGTAAGTGTTTGTTGTTGGCGGATGAAGAATGGATAAAACCACGGACAGCCACTGAGTTTCTCTGAGCAGAGAATTAATTATAAAACTTTTGCAGCTGAGGCTACGTGTGCTGCAGGGCCCTGTGCAACACAAATACAAGGGGCCTCAGCTCAAAAAGCACTCCGAATTTTAGATGACAATGGCAGAACATGGAACCCAATGCAAGATTCAGGGTCTGGGAAGTCAGAGCCAAAGCAGGGAATCTAGGAACCAAGAGACCAAGTTTAAGAGCCAGCACCCTGAATTCACTTGTAACCCTGGCAAAGAGGGACCAAACCTCTGTGGGTTGGAGTAACAACAATGGTATTTGCCACATAGCTGTCACTTACCCAGGGCCTTCTAGCATGCTGAGACCTTTCGATCCCCCACCTCTCCAATCACAAGGGAGACAAGTGTTATCGTGCACTCGAGACTCAGGGTCAAGACACACTGAAGCAACTGCTCAGTGTCACAGAGACAGCAAGCAGCAGGCCAGGGTTTGAGCCTGGGTCTGGTTTTGAACTCTCGCTCCCTGCTGTGGCTGATGCAGCCCAGAGGTCTCCATCATGTATGTCTCAGGGCAACATGCCCTTCTGCTAGGAGCCAGAGGGTCAGGGAGGAACAAGGATGAGCTACAGGGGACACCCCCAAGACCGAGGCCGGGGCTGGCCTTCCCACATCACCTGGACTGGTTCAAGTTCCACTGCTTGGGTTCTATGGTGTGAGGTTGGGCAGGGCTGCCAGGCGGTCTCAGAGCTGCAAGCCAGGCCCTGCAGCAACACTTCACAACCAGCCTTTCCCTTTGGCCACTGTGGCCTTTGCCGGGGAGAGGGACAGGGAGGGACAAGGGGCAGCTTGACTGGCATCATGCAGCAGGGCTCCCCACTGATGTGTGGCCGGAGAGGGGCCAGGGAGGTCCTGGGATGGGCAGGAGGGAAGCCAGGTGGCTTCAGGAGGGGGTGATAGAGACCCTGGGACTCTTCTCCACACTTCTGGATGGCACTGGAGAGAGAGGCCAGGGCAGGTGGGGGCCCTGGAGGCCAGCAGCGGGAGGGGACCCCACATGTGGGAGGAAATTTAACAGCAAGAGGGACTCACCTTGTCTCCCAGGCACAGCAAGCCGGAGACAGGAGCCCTGAGAGAGACAGTGCCCAGCCCTGTCACCTGCCTGGGGCTGCCCAGAGAAGGGCCAGGAAGTAGTGTCCCCATTCGGGCTGGTGGTCCCAGGAGACTCAGCCAGGAGGTTCCGTGTGACAAGCTGCCACTTCCTGGGTGTGCTGCAGGCTGGGCTCTGTGCTACGTGTCTCCATGAACCATTTCAACTGTCACAATCTCTCCTGCATCACAGAGGAGAAAACTGAGGCCCAGGGGTCTGTCAAAGGCCCACTCTGGCTGACCTGGGCTGGCCCATAATGACAGGGGAGTAGACAGCCAGACAGGACCTTTAAGGCTGAGCTTCGTATTCGTAAGCCTTAACTACATACATCAATGTCACCGTACCCAGTGTATGGACAACCCAGGGACACTGGGCAGGCACTAGTTTTTCACTCAGCAGAAAGGAAACCAAGTCCCAGAGTGCTCACCCCACAGTAAAACCAGATTCTGAAGCCAGGCTCAGAGGCATACAGCTATAATCCCAGTACTCTGGGAGGCTGAGGCAGGAGGGTCACAAACTCAAGCCTAGACCAGACAATTTAATGACTTAGCAAGACCTTGTCTCAAAATAAAAAATAAAAAAGGGCTCAGGATGTAGCTCAATGCAAAAGCCCTGGGTTCAATCCCCAGTACCACAAAAGAAAAAAATCACAACAGAACAAAACGAAAATGGATTCTGGGTTCTCCCAGGATGCCCCCAACTCAGGCTTAGACTTTCAGCCTCCAAAACCCTGAGTTAAATAAAATGCTTTTCTTCAGATCTTGTCTCAGATATTTCATTATGGTAATGGAAACACCGCATGAACACACCTCACAAAACAGTGCACCCTCTGCCCACCCATCTCCGTAGTGGTCACCCTGAGAGGCCGAACTCCTGCTGCTATTCCTTCTGCCCCCACCGCCTTCCAGCCAGCCTCTCCTACCCAGGGCAACTCTGGGCTGTCATGAGCACCCTGGCTCCTTGGTGTCCCCAGCAACAGAAAGGCTCCTGTGGCTCTGGCCCCAGAGAGGTAGAAACTCACTTGGTGGTGCCAGAGGGTCCAGAATGTCACCAGGACGCAGCAGCCAGAGTGACCCTACCCTGGGATCTGCAGCGGCTCCTCCCAGGTCCTCGGTGGCCAGCACAGAGCCCCACGAGGGCAGCCTCCTGGAGTCTCTGTGTGTGACAGGTCTGCCACTTGCTAGCCCTGAGACCCTGAGCAAGTCACTGAACTCCCTGAGCCTGTCTCCTCATCTGTAAGCTAGGACACTTAACAGGTTAGAAATGATGCGGATAAAGTGCACCACACAGCGAGGACTCGGAGATGGCAGCGGCTGCAGCGGAGTCAGTACTGCAGCGGCAGTGGCGGCAGCAAACATCACAGTCCTCAGAGGTCGCCCCAGATGCTACGCCTGGGCACAGGCACACTTCAGTCCATCTTTCTTGTGGTACCGGACAGGTGCTAAGAAGGGAAGCAGTTCCTGAGTCCGTGGTGTCAACCAGAAGCCAAACTGGGCTCAAGGTCAAGCCTTTGAACTCGAGGTCCCCACTCTTTCCTCTACCCCAGTAGAAATTCTTCTTGCTAAAACTGGGGGCCAGGGAGATTCACAGAGCAGGGAGGTGAGTGGTCTGGCTCTTCCACTGCAGCTGGGATGCCCAGGCTGGCAGTGACAGTCAGTTTCCCCTTGCCACAGTATCCCAATGCCACCTCCCCTGCACAGGTGACCAGGTGCAGGAACAGAGCCATGCCAGTGTGGGGGCTGGGGAGTCCCCTCACAGCAGGTTCTGCTCTAGCCTTTGGTACAAATTAAAACATCTTCCTTCTCTTTATAATTTTTTTCTGGACACAACTGCCCATGAAACATTTTAATAACATCCTAGAAAAGGTCAGGGAGAAGGAATTTCACAGTCCCCGAGCAGGCAGCTATAACTTCAGCCCCTCTGTGGCAATAGGTGTGGAGAGATGGGGCCAACTCAGGTCTAAGTGGAGAACGGATGGGCCCAGGGACAAAGTAGGGTGTGGCTGGGAAACCTGCCATCTGCCAGGTCTCAGACGGCACCTGGGGGAAACTGGAAGCCGGAGCTGATCACCAACATGATGACTCCTTACAGCTTCACAGGTCCACCAACCTGGGGCTGTGGGTGGAGGAGGAGGCAGGCGAGGCAAGGCTGCAGGAAGCTGGGAACCACAGGTGGCTGGGTCTGGTAGCTCCACAGAGCCCTCGGCAGCTCAGAGAAGGCAAAGCTCACCTGCTTACACAAAGGGACGCATGCATGGAGCAAGGGGGACCAACACAGGCCAGGTGGGGTGCCAACAGGCCCGGCACCTGCTCCAGCTCTGCCAAAGCCTAGGGTGAAGGGATGGGCTCACGCCCACCATGGCCTACTCCCCGGGCTGGCCAGAGCAGGCCCATGCACCTGTCTGTGGCGCCACCAGGCAAGGCACACTGTGCTCACACATTAAATTTGCTCCTGCTCTATGCCCAGTCCTTTTCCAGGGCCATGAGACTCAGGGGTGCAAAGTGAGAGCCCCAAGACAGACTCCCCTGACACCTACACCTGGAGCTCACACAATCAGATTTTTTGTCACATGGTCTCTGACCTTTGAGGGATGGGGCTTCTATGCAGGTGCAGGTGGCTGGGGTTCCCTTCCCTACATTTGGGGGTGCGTGGGAAACCAGAGCGGCTGGCCCATCTCTCAAGTGGCTGGGACAGGCTGCAGCAGGTGGGGGTCCCCTAGTGGCGGGTGATGTATTGCTGGAGCACACTGGAGAAGCTGGAGGCCACGGACTGGGGACGCAGGCAGGGGGAGAAGAGCAGTAGCAGATTTGCTGCTACGTCTGACGGCCTGACTAGCTAAACATCTGTTTGAAATATTAATAACTGTCAGATGTGAAGGGCCTGGGGGCTCTGCACAGTTCTCTCCCATCTGTCTGCAGAGTAAACACACTTCAGAGTGGGGGGCCTGGTACGGCAGGCAGTGTCTGTTTGGAGCAGGAAATGGCAGCAAGGGCTCTGGGAGCCATAGGTGGATGGGTGGGGGTGGGGCGCTGCAGTGAGTTTGATATTTATTGAGCACATAGTAATAGGCCTGGCCTTGAGCTTGTGGAGCAGCATCTACCACCTCGTTCTACTCAGCACCCAATCTGATTTTATTATAGGTGTCTCCTTCCCATTTTCAGCCCACATAATTTGCATACGACTCACCCCGCCAACCCTTGGCTCTCCTACAGGGCACATGGCCTACCCCTGGCATATCTGAGTCCATGCCATTGGTTCCAAAATGGCCCAACAAGCTGAGAATCCATTCTGGGACTTCGGCTAGATCTACTGCAAAAGATTTGTTTTCCCCAACTTACACTGATAAACTGGTAAGCAAGCCGGGAGGTGCTGGTGCCCCCTCAGCCAAGACAGAGACAGAGCTGAGTGTTGAAGACAGACTCCTGCCCAACTGAACGCCTGGATGCAGCCATGCCTGAAATCACTTATACCTTCAAGTTACATCAGCAAATCCTTTTTTTTTTTTTTTTATGAACCACTTAAATAAAGGCTTTTGTCCTTTGCAACAAAGAGAGGGAGGGAGGGAGGGAGAGAGAGAGAGAGAGAGAGAGAGAGAGAGAGAGAGAACTGACTGATATAAATGGATACTAGGAGGGGGCCCTTTGTCAAAGGACATGTCCTAGCAAGGACAGTAGGGGTTGCCCAGGTACCTTCAAGGAGCCCCCTCCTTCCTGGTGCCTGTGCTCAGAAAGGGAGCGTCACCCTCCTCAGAGATGGCTGGAACCTGTCCCACCCACTGGGGCACCCAGGATCAGTTCCTGTCAGGGGAAAGGCAGAACTCTGAAGCATTCCCCTCCTCCAGTCTGGTCCTTTTCCATGCTGCAGCCCTGGCCAAGCGAGGCCATCCTGGAGAACCCACACCCGCACGCCTCCTGATCGCCCAGTGTCCTGGGGAATACCCCTGGCCACCGCCCACGGTCTGCCTGCTGGCACACGGCCCTGCAGGGTGGCAGGGACTCACCAGGACTGTTAGTACAGAGGTGCCCACGGTGACATTCTCATACAGGCTGACATTGTACAGCGGCTGGCTGAAGATGGGCCGGTTGTCATTCTCGTTGATGAGGGTGATCTTCACCTTGGCATAGCCCACATGGTCAGGCACACTCTCGTTGGCAAAGAGCTGGGGGAGCAGGGTGCGGGCCAGGTCAGCTGCTACCTGTCATGAGCCTTTGTCCCCATGAGCCCTCCATGTGCCTGGGCAGGTCCTTGCCCATCCCAGTTATGTGCTGCTGAGTCCCATCCCTGATCCCTGCGGCCAGTGCTGGCCACTGGTTTTGCTCTGGGGGAGCAATGATGGGCCAGGCTGGCAGGAGATGGGAGCTGGGGCTGCCATGGGGCCTGCTGACATTCTGCCCAATTCCTGGATACGTGCTTGTCCTCCTTACAAAGGGGAGGCTCAGCTGGAACCCTGCTTCTCTGTGAGCGTCTCTGGGTCAGATCGGAGAGGTGGGGGCAGGATTTATGGAGTTGCTGTTACGCTTCTCCCCTGCCTCCCCCTAGTCCTCCATCTGACCCAAGGAGATTGGGTGGGGGGTGACTTACATCAAAGTCGTAGCGGTCCACGGTCTCGTAGTCCAGCGGGATGGCCACCCGGATGCGGATGTCCGCTTTCCCTTGGACGGAGGTGGGGGAGATGATGAAGTGGTGGGAGTTGTTCCCCACCAGGTACACCTCAAACATGCTGTTCAGGCCCTGCAGCAAGAGCGGAGAGACAGCGGTCAGAGACGCACAGCGTGGAGGTGCAGAGGGCACGGGAGGGGAGGCAGCAGGGTGCTGCCCAGTGGGGCAGTGGAGGAGGCACAGGCCGAGAGGGCTTCCCCACCCTGCCTCAGGGGCCCTTCCTTCCTAGGGGATGCCAGCCCACTCCCAGCCCCACCTCCTGCCCGTGTCAGGGATGGGAAGTCTCCCCGGCTCTCTGCCTCTATCACCCCATAGGATGCCCACAGTGTGCCCTCTGCAGTTTGGCCCTTGTCTCTTGCTCGCTTTTTCTGCTGCTGGAACCTCCCCTGGGGAGAGGGGAAACTGCCAGCACAAGGCCCAGCAAGGAGATGGAGGAAAGACAAGGGGAGAGGTCCGAAGGGAGAGGGGGAAGAGAAGTAATCAGGCCATGCCCAGCCCTGGCACAGAGGGCTCGCAGGAGGCGGGAGTTGAGCTCCAATAGCCCCCTCCTGCTGATCCTGGGATCCAGGAAGGCAGTGGAGCTTCCTGGCAGGGGATCTGCAGGGGACATTCCTTGGGGTCTGTTGGGAATTTTCTGTTCCCTCTGGTGTGGAACCCATCCCAGCAGACGGAGGGGACCAATTAAATGCCCGAAGGGGCACTAATAGCCAAAATCAGTAGAGTGTGACAGCTCTGAAAAGTGACACCAACGCCTCGCCCTCCCCTGCACCTTGGCCCCTGGACTACAGGACCTGGAGGCCCCTGATGGTGGGGGTGGTTGGGCTGTGCCCTCCCCACAGTGCCCACCCAACCCCCAGCCCTGCCCTACCCCTCTGAGGCTCACTTACCAAGTTCTGCCAGTGGGAATCGCCAGGCAAAGAGCATGGAGACAGGGAGAAGGAGCCGAGAGTGGGAAGGAAGGAACCAGAGAAGACAGTGAATCTGGGTGCAGGGTCAGGACATCACCCCGTTCCAGGGAAGCAGCCCCATCCACTTCCAGGGCCACTGCTCTGGGGAGCCGAGGAGGGACGAGCTAGGCAGCGGAAGGAGAGACAGCAAGGACCCCGGAAGAGGGCAGGGACCTGAGGGGCAGGAGGGCTCTCCCCACCAGGGCAGCCACACCCATGGGCTGGGTGGTGATGGACCACATCCCTGCATCCTGTGCCCAGAGGCCTGGAGAAGCCCCTGCAGGAAGCAGCCCAAGGTGGGTCACGACTTTGTTTTCCTAACATGGGAAATATCTGCGATTCGGTGTGCAGAGATGTGAAAAATCTTCCAATAGCTCAAAGGCATAAAGGGCACACACCCAGCACCCTCTCACCAGATCCAGACCCAAGAACTTCCCCTTAGGTGGCCACCACAGCCTGTGCTTGGCCTTCTTCCTGGGAAGTCCATTCGATGCGATATCTATCTACTTATACACAGAGAGAGACAGGCACTGTGGCACCCTATACACATTGCTTTGGGGCAGATACGTTCATTTAAAACTACATTTCAAAGCTAGCCACAGTGCACATCTATAATCCCAGCATTCTGGGAGGCTGAGGCAAGAGGACTGAAAGTTTGAGTCCAGCCTGTGAGATTTAGTGATTTAGTGATTAATAACGTTCTGGCTTATAAAAAAAAAAAAAGATTGAAGACACAGAGACTCTGAGTTTCAACCCCAGTATCCAAAGCAAAGCAAAGCAAAACAAAACAAAATGAAACAAAAACTGTTTGCTTTTAACCATCCACGTGGAAGCTGCTGCTGAGGACGGCAGCAACATGGCACACATTTAAAGTACCTACTGCTAGGCACGGTACCAGGTACTTGGGAAGCACCACAATTTGCCTCATTTCTCTCAATGGCTGCAGGGTACCTCCATCACACCTTATGTTCCCTCTGCAGTCACTCTGAAATATTCAGAGCCCTCAAGGCCACAGACTGTGCCTTGTGCAGTGAAAATCCACCTCAGGGCCTGGCACACAGTAGGTGTTGAGGCTCCAGGCGCTCTTCTTCATGTGTCACCCTGGGTGACCCTCTTCCCAAGAGTCAGAGGGGATGGACATACAGTTCAGAGAGGTCAAATGAGTCACCCAAGGAAGCACAGGGAGCTGACAGCAGGGTGGGGAGAGGGACGCAGGTCCAGCAACCAGGCCAGGGCACACTGCCTGCCAGGTCAGAGGAAGCAGAGCTCAGGACTGGGGTGAGTGTCCCCTCCATAGCAAGGACTGCATTGGCCACATGGTCAGTGATTTCAGTCTCCAGGGACCCTGGGCACTCCAGGGCCGAGTCTCAGGAGTGGCAGCTCTCCGAAGGGCAGTGTTGGGAAGGTGGGAAAGTACAGGGCTTTGTTTCTCTTTCGTTTGTTTTTTTGAGTCAGGGTCTTGCTATGTAGTCCAGGCTGGCCTCGAACTTGCGGCAATCCTACTGCCTCAACCTCCCCAGTGCTGGGATTATAGGCATGTGTCACCTGCACGGCCATGCCTGGCGAGATGCTGGTTTTGGACTATCAGAGAAGGGCTTCCAGGTGGAGAAGGTGTTTCTAAGGAGCGGGTACTTGGAGTCCCCCAGACAGCTTGTTAACCTGTGGACTGCGTGGGTCAGGGCCGGGGCCTGTGACTGTTTATTTCTCACCCAAGTTCCAGGTGGTGCTGATGGCGGCAGAGGCCACCCTATGAGAGCCACTGGCCTGAGCAAAGGTGCAGGGTTGGGTAGGGAATAGTAATCTACTACTGCTTGCAAGAGTCTGGTAGGGAAGCTTGAGAGATTGCAAGGAAAGACCCAGGCAAGCGACACCTTGAGGACTTGGTCAGTTTCAATGAGCAGTGGGAACCCCTCTTAGTGCTGGAGCAGGGGGATACTGGGGGCCACATGAGTAGGGTGGCCTGGAGGCACTAGAATTGCCAGTGTGGGGTGTAGAGGCCCAGGGCCAGAGTCAGAGTCTCCTGGGCACGGGACCCAGGCAGATGCATTTTTCCTGTGTTCCCCAGGGAGCTGTGTTGCAGAGCCAGGGAGGACATTGGTGGGGCCAGGGAATGCCAAGGGTATAGGGGTTCAGGAGGGGCCAGCAAGGGAGAGGCAGAGAGCGATCAGGGGAGTGTCACGTACAGGTGACACTGTAGACCCAAGAAACCAGGCTGCAGGGGGCTGGAACCCAGGTCTGAGATTCTGCCCCAGGAACTGGCTAGACTATTTTGGAGCCATGCATTGGAAGGTCTGGGGCAGGCCCAGCACCCTAGGGATCCCAGTGCCGCTAAGGTGAGAGCCATTGGGACAGGTGATGCCAGGGAAGGAGCGAGGCTGAAACCAAAGGACGTTGAACTGCTCTATGTGCCTGAACAGAGGCAGTGCAGAAGCATGTGGGGGAGGGGCTGCCCCAATCACTGAGGTCAGCAGTGGGGGACTGAAGTGACGCCTGGTGTGTGATCAGTGTGGCTGCAGGGTAAGCACCTGGTTGGACAGGGCACCCAGAAGGGACAAGCCCTTGGGTGAGCTCCGGGCCCCTGCAGGACAGCTCTTGGGTCTCATTCAATGGACCCCATGGCTTCTTTCTGCTCTGCCTCCAAGGGGTGGGAGTTTGCCTGGGCAAGACACTAGTCGTCATGACCATGTGTGCTGCTATCCTGAGATTCCCTGGGGTCACCAGTGCCCAGAGGGCGGTTCCTGCCTAGACCTGGTTGTGACTGTCAGCCCTGGGGATGGGAGCATGTGTAAGGGAAACATGCAAACCCCTTATGATGGCAGCAAGAGGTGGGAGCCGTTTATCACACAGCTTCTGCCTGCCAACCCCTAACTCTGTGTGTGTGTGTGTGTGTGTGTGTGAACCTCTACCAGTCTTCACCAGGGCCAAACATCAGTGTCAGTCCACTTCCTTCTCAGAGAAGGAAACTGAGGCTGGAAAGGGCAACTAACTGTTCCCGTCACACTGCTGGCTGCACAGGTAATGTTTGTACTGGGGTCCATCCTGCTCTGCTCTGAGCTGGCAGGGAAGAGGTCTGTTGTCTGCTCCCCAGACCAAGGCCAGGAAGTGAAGGCCAGGCTCGTGCCCACTGGGCCTCCTCCGTGCCCTTGTCCTACTGGGGGCTGCCTCCGCAGAGCGGGAGGGGCAGAGGAGGAGGCAGGAGACGCACTCGGAGTTGTGGAGGGGCGATTTTGTTGGAAAGGGAGATAAAGACAACATCAAAAGGAGCCCCAGTGCGTGTGGAGAGGGGCCTGGTGGATTAAATTCTGTTCCAGCTGGGAGAGGCGATGAGAGGCTGATTGGCGCCCGAGCTGCAGCAGGCTGGGAGCTGCTGGCTGCCCGCGGGGAGGCCTGGCGACTGCACTTGGATCTATTTATTTATGGGGGGAGGATGCATGTGGGAAACCACTTCTGGCTCCTCACAGTCCCCTCCTGATTGCCCCTGGTGACTGCAGCCTTCAGCACCCCCATGGAGGGCAGTGCCTTATCAGGCAGCTGCCAGAAGGGGCTGCTTCTCTGCTCCCCTAACCTTGCCTGCTGCTCCCTGCTCCTGATGGTTCAGGGCCATCAGAGAGGGGCCGCCTGCCCAGAACAGACCCTCCCTGCCTTCTCTGTTGGTCCTCTGGCTCAGGGTTGGGGTTTCATCTCTGTTTGGAGTTTATCACGCCGGGGTGGGGAGGAGGTCTATAGACCCCACATCCCCTGGAGGGAGGCAGATGACACCATCTAACACAGCACCAGCACCTTTGCCAGTTCTGGAGGTGGATTCGGGTGGGGCCCTGCTGTGGCTGGTGCTCTGGGCACCTGTGCTTCCCTCTGCTGATGCCGTGGAGCCCCAGAGGGAGAAGGCCGGGTCCGCAGCACTCTGGGCCCCCTCCCTGGGTATGAGGTCTGCACAGCTTTCTCTACCCCTCCAGCTGCCCCCACCCCGAGGCTCAGCCCTGCTGTGGTGACACCAGCCGGTCCTGCTCCATGCCCTGGTGCTCAGGGTGGTGACTGGGTCAGGGACCCAGCATGTGATGCAGGACAGGAAGCGGAACTGAAAGATGGGGTGTAGGCTGAGTCCCTTCCCAGCTGTGTGATCTTGGGCAACTCTAGTCCCAGACTCTCAGTTTCCCCATCTGTGAGGTGGGGAGAGAAAAGCATCAGACAGGATGAAACGGAGCAGCACTTCTCTGTGCCAGCACCTTCTGCAAACACATGCATCATGCTTTCAAGCCCCGGACATGAGATTCCCAAAGGCAGGGCCTTGTGTGTTCTCTTCTTTGCACCTCAAATGCCAGGGGAACTTCCTCTCACCCTGGGAACTACAACATCCCTCCTGAAGGGGACCTCAATTCCCCTCCACAGAAGAGAAGGGACCAGGGTCATGTGAATACAGGTGGCCCAGGGAAGGACAGTAAGGATGCAGCATTCAAGGGCTGCAGAATGCTGTCCACCAGAGAGAACGGCCAGGCCCTCAGAGGGCCTGAGCCTGGGCACGGGCACTGGGGAGGGGCTGATTTCTACATCAACTGGAAGAAGAGGGGTAGGCGGAGGCCAACGGAGCCTTGGATATGTGCAGGGGTGAAGGGACACGGGCTGCAGGCCCCTCCCTCCTTACTGTGCTTTCTGTGGGTTTGATCTATTCTATTGACCGGCAGAAAATCAAAGCCCACAAAGCTGTATTCTTCATCGCTTCTTTGTCCATCCTTTTGCTGAATTAACCCAATCAGACACGGCCAAGTACACACCGGATGGAGGCAGGCAGCTCCTTGTCCTTCATCGACCCTCCTGCCCCAGCGCCCAGGAGGGCCAAGGGTTGCTCTGTCCCCAGGCTGCCTGTCTCAACCCACAGCCGAGAGGGCCTTGTGGCTCACTAGAAGGAGTCTTGCGGGAGTGACTGTGCCTGTCCTGCCAGCTCTGCCCAGGGAACCCAGCAAGCCCGCATCACACGGCTGGTACGTGGCAGCTAAGACCTCCTGTCTTTCTCTTTGTGTACCAGGACGGCCTGGCCACTAGGGGCTCATGGGTCCCCAGGCTCAGTTAGCAGCCTGGCTCTGGGGTCTTTCTGCAGCTACTTGATCCTGGATAACCAGAAAAGGCTCTTTTTTCTCTCTTCCTCAATTTCCTGATCTGTACAACAGGAAGCTCCGCCTAGGCCATCCCCTCAGAGTCCATTAACACTTGCTTCATCTTTCAGACTGCTTTCCACTCCTCCAGCAGAGCGCTCCCTCCTGCCCTCCCCCTCCCCCTCCTCTCTGCTACCCCCCTGTGTCTGTCTTCTCTCCTCTTCCCTTGCTCACCTCCCTTGCTGTAGATTGTTAGTATGCCCCATCCCACAGCCACCTGCTGAAACCCTAATCCCCAGTGAGATGGAAGCCTGGGAAGGACTGTGTCACAGGGGCAGGATTCTAGTGAATGAGATTACAGCCCTTATGAAAGGGACCCAGAGTTACCCTTGCCCCTTCTGCCACACGGAGACACAGTGAGATGTCCA